>VYZQ01022057.1:75583-88022 GCA_013400655.1 Mystacornis crossleyi
CCCCCAAATCTTTTCAGTTGTAGGAGTCATGCAACATTTGATAATTGTGTCAACTCTTTTAATCATCATGTATATTAACTACTTAATTTTACATCACACTTGGTAAAGAAACGCTGTGGATATTACCATAATTGTGACGGTTCTCACCATCTGAGGCTCTCCCGTCCAGATGTTTCACCAGTTTGCAAATTTGATTTGGAGCTGCGTGTGCAGCAAAACAACTGTTATATACACTAACAGATCTGTCTCTCTTTGTGCAGAGCATCTTTGCAGAGCCTAGTTTCGCGTTTCTTGGTGAGAAATACTATTGAATGATTGCCCTCTTAGAATCCTGTGAGATTTAGATAAGTGCAGTTTTCCAGGTTTTTGAGGGAGTCCTAATTTACATTTCATAACACACACAGAGCAATTAGCATGAAGTCTTAAGGCAGCTTGACAGTCCTTTGTGCCTGTGGAAACAGTTACACAATAGTGCATGTGCAGATAATGTTATCAGGTGCCCTTTGTGCGTGCTCACTTGTTTTACCTGGGGCATTCTAAAAAGCTGCAGCCTAATTCTCATTTAAACTCAACCTGCTTTATTGTATGATGAACTTGCATAAAAAGAGAAATGTTGAGGTCTTAAGAAAATAATAGGTACTGTTCATTGTCCTGAGTGACCTCATTTTGGCACACTCAGGCTGTTTTTCTCTGTGTACGTGGCTTTAAATGCCAGGGATAGGAGGAACATGACCTCCTAGGTGAGGTGAGAGTCAGGCGGCAGTTTCCTTCTGTCTTTGCTCTCTCTCTCCTCACAGGTGGGTGTGAAACCTTGTTGGAAACCAAGCTGGAGACTAATAGTGCCTATGTGTTTGGAGAATGGAGAAGAACATCCCAGCTGCATTGTCCTGCTGATTGTGCAGTCCAGCTGTTGTTAAGGAATAGAGAGGGGAGGCTTGGTATAGTGGGGAAGAAGGCAAAGAACTAAAGCAGAAAGATGGTAGAAGGTTTGACACTGGTACCAAGCTGTTGTGCACAGATGACTGGGGCAAATTCTTCTCTACTTCTTGCTCAGTCTTTGGTGAATATTTTTTTTAAGGTTTAAAGCGTTTTTGTTTTGGTAAGATAAGATACTGATGCAATTTCACTCACTTCAGTTACTTCATCCAACGGTGTAGGGAGTGATACTTTAGGGTGCTTTCAGAAGCTCTTGAGAAGAGATTTTCTGCCAGGAGTTTTGGACTGAAAGGTATGAGAAGAGCAATGCATGGAGAAGAGGCAGGGTATGCATAGCGGCCCTGTGTCTTAGAGACGGAGTGGTGTTTTCAGGTACAAGAGCCATCTAAACATTATGGTGTCAAATAGGGGAGGTCTGAAGAAAGGAAAAGGCAAGGCAGAAGACGTAAGACGAGGGTGAAATGAGATACAGACCTTGTTGGCACTAAGGTGTGTGAGATGCAAAAGATCCAAACCCAGTACACAAGCTGTAGGAAAAATCACTCAGTATGAATGGTGCTGCTGCCCTTGCTGAGAGACATTGTCCCTAGGCTTTGGCAGTCTCAGCTGTTTCGGTTGTAGCAAGCCAGGCTGGCTCAAACTGCTTAAGCCTGTTTGCTTGATGGGGATAAACTTAAGATCGATCGTGCCATCAGCATGGTCATCAGGTCTGAAGGGATGAGTGTTACTAGAGTAAATGAGGGTGAACAGTCAGTGCAGATAATCTGATCGGAGGGTACCAGGGAAGCCTGTCCAGAGAGGTCTTTGGGGATTTCACTCCTGCCTTTCATGGGTTTCAGCTTGCTCTTCTAACCTGTTCTCTCTGTCTCCCTGGGTGGTTTTCTCCTCTCATGTTTCCTACAATGGAAAGCTATTAAGATATATACAGAAAACAGATGCTAGAACCAAAGAAGGAGAAATGAGCAATGACTTACTTAATAGATTTAGGCCCATTCAAGAAGAAACACACTGTATGGCCTAAAAAAGACATAAATTGTTTGGGAAAGGAAAATGGATAAAACAGTGTGACTGAAGACAGAAACTTAGCTGATGCTGTGCAAAACCTAGATTGCTACAGAAGCTACAGTTTTGTGACTGCCTTGTTTGGCCTTTCCTCACACTAATTCCTGGTTTGGGACAGACGGTGATGATGCGGAGCACTGCTGCTTTGAGCTGGCCCTTGCCAAAGCTCCTGTGTGGCTAATGAAGCGTGAGGTTTTAACCTCGTGTTGGCAGTAGTGGTTTGGATGGAAGTCTGAGCTGAACTATCAGCAGAGACAAGGCTATTTTTATGGCTATGTGTATGAAGAAATAATTGATATAAAGCTGTGGAAACTCTTGAAAAGTGGCCCTGTGCCTTGTGCTTTGAATATTTTATACTGAAGAAGTTTTCAAATCCTTCTCAGCATAAGAAATGAGTGTCAAACATAGCATTGCACAGCATGTGGCATTTATTATCCCTTTTTTAGATTAAGTGTTACAAATTAAACAAATATTCTTTTCCCTGTTTGCTTAGGTTGTTGTTATAGAAGACACACATCTTTAATTCCAGGTAGATAGGCTTTTCTCTTTCTTTTTGGACTTACTCTTCTTTCCTACCATGTCTTAGCTTCAAGGACAAAGGAAAACTTAATTTTTACATTAAAGAAGAAATTATTTGTAAAGACACATTATACTCCCAGGCTTCCAAGACTTGTGGTCTGAAACTGGAAATGTAGCCACAACTAACATGTTCAGAGACCAGCTCAGTGTGGAGTTTTACTGAAATGTTTGGTGAACGCTCAAAAGCAATGAGTGAACTTCAAAAGTTTTTTTGTAGTTCCCTATATACTGCCTAACTTTTAATGCTGGCATGATCTACCATGCTGGCATTGGTAGAAATGCATTATAGAATTAGACCTATCAATTTATCATGAAAAACAGAATAGTGATAGTGTTCCCCATCGCCATTAACTTGTCCATGTATCTCCTTCTCTCATCCTAAACCAGGAAGAAAATACTGAGATTTTCATGCTGTTGCCTTTTTTTTTTTGTCATATACCATTTTCTTAGGTAAGAGGAGTATCTTAGAACTGCTAATGGCTATGGCCTGTGTTCATCTTTAGCTGATACAGAATTTCTTATAATGCGTCTGTGTGCAGTGGGATTGGCATTGTACTTAGTGGCAGAACTGGTCTGTGTGTGGTGTGGGAGCACTGTGCTCGCACAGGTGAGCCAGTAGCAACTGCAGAGAATGTTTTCTTGTACCCTGGAAGTGCTGGTCCCACCAAAGGTGTTGGTCAAGGTAATGCTGTGGAAACAATTCAAGTTGGTAGGTAGATAATGGCAAAATGCAGAAGGCAATAATAAGACCTATTATATGTAAAAGTTTAAAAAAAATTATCTATAGAGAACATTCAGGAATGCTAGTACTTTTCGTAATGATTTTATCACTTGTTTCGGTTAGCTATCTTAAGTTCGTGTGGCAATAATATTCTATTTTCAAGGTGATTAAGTTGGAGTTTTGGAGACTCTATAAATATGAGGAACAACTGCAATCTCTGTCCAACCTAAGAAAGGACTTAAAGCAGGAAATCATCCAGGGTGACATATGGGCAGTGCACACTCTTGAGTTCCTCTGGGATCTAAATATACTCAGTCTGAACTGGAACAGCATTGTTTGTATGCTTCAGTGTTTATCTGAATTATATTTTTGGTATATGCTAGAGTCATACCTCTGTCTTCAGGGCAGATGTAGCCAGGAAACTGAGATAGAGACCAGGACCAGACTTAGTCAATAAATGACTTCTCTGCAATATGGGTGGTTCAGAAGTATAAACGATATAATTTCTAATTTATTGTCATAGCATGAGTTCTGAAGCAATCTGATCCTTCTAGAATTGTGTCCTTGCTATTTGAGAGACTACAGAAATAAAAGCTGTCCCAGCCGTAAAAAGCTTGTTCAGGCCCCTACTCTGGAACAAAAGCCCCCACCCCAAACCAATATACTTCATGTCTACCCCTGCCCATTTTTTATTTTACTCAGTACAAGCAATTGCTTTGTATAAACCTAAGCATTGGTATGGCTGTCTTACTTTTTAAGAACATAAAAATCTCAGAGATTTTGCTCATGTTTTAATTCTGGTTACTTCATGCTGTGTGGGTATTGATGAGATAATGAAAATCTGTATCTGGAGCATTGTTGTGGGGAAAGCAAGTTGTGTGCAATGTTTCTCATCAACCATAATTAAAGGATTGACTATTACAATCAAAATTAATTGTGTTTAATAAAGGATTGCTGTACTTTTTTTTTTTTTTTTTTTTTGGGTAATGTATCCAAATCACACACTCATAACTTGCCCTTCATGTTTCAGAAAGCTTTTGGAAAGGTCTATTTTCCTCTTTCAATGTAACTATCTCTAGGAGAAAAGGGATTCAGTATTTCCTGTAGGTAGTTATATTTCTTAAATCATTGAATCAAAATGCACTGGTTAATGTTAATAAATATTTACTTTGGTTTTAAGCTTGGAATCATCAGCAGTGCTTCAAGCTAATCTGTGAATTTGCCTGAGGTGGTGATGTGAGCCTTCAGAGTGTTATATTTGAAGTTGCACTCATCCGTTGATTAACTGAATAAAATGTGCGTTTTGAACAAAGGCCAGCCTGTGGCTTTGTCTAGGTAAATCATTCTATGCATATTTTTCAGTAGTATTTTACAAATTTTTTTCCCTTTTAATTGTTTTAACATTACTTTCTTCTGTGTGTTGGTTTGTTTGTTTTTTTCTCTTCTTTTTATCTTTAGGAAAGCTTGTTTTCAATCTCGAAACCCAAACCTTATCAGAAAAAGAAAAACAAACCCAAAATGTTGGGAATAAAAGCAATTTCATATCATCATAGACCATGAACTGTGAAAGTCATACAAGCTCAACTAATCTCTCACAAGTCAGTATTAAATTTGTTCTGTCTCCTGGTTTTTGTGATGTTGTATTTGGTATTTTTTAAATTATTTTTTATTGTTGTCATTTGCTTTGTCTATGTTCACTTATTCTTTCCTACCTCACTCTTATATCATACCTCCTATGGGCCAAGGACAAATCTGCTTGGAGCTTGTACGTGTCTTGTCTTGCAGGAAAGCATCTTCAGTGATGGTTGGATTCTTTAGATGTCATTAGTCTCTTCTCTAAACTTGATGTTTTTGCTGATTCTTATAATTCATGTAACCTGCTGCCTCTCACTTTCGTAAGTATTTGGTCAGGATGAGTGTCAGGATTGATGTTGGTGAATACAGATAATGGTGTCTCTTCTATATTACATGAAGTTCTTGAACACTGTGAGATCATAAAATAGAAAAATAGTAGGAAACCATTGTGCTTATGTAAAATGTGTTCTACTCATCAGTTTTGCTCATGAGCTGCAGTACATGCTCTAGGACACCTTTGCCAGCAGGGCAGATCTGTGAGAGTCTTCCCCTTGTCAGGGGTCAGGGCCCCCTTTAGATCTGGACCATTGGGAGTCCTGAGGATGTGCTGGTTTCCAAGAGTGTTTGCTACAGAACTGATGTGTCGGCCTCGCAGGAAGCCTTTGGCTTTTCCTCCCCTGCCTGCTTTGCCAGGATAATCCTGCAGCAGCTGTCAGTTTCCCTTTTATTCCTCTGGCTTCAGCGAAGCTGCAGGGACACTGAAACCTAGCCCTGACCCCTGCTGAGCTGGTGGAGATAAGAGCAGCATCATCCTCGTTGAACCTGTGTACCATTGCCCTATTTCAGCTAAGTGAACGGTCAAAATCAAATCTCTGATTTGATTTCCAGGGATGAGTGACAGGCAGTCCTCCCCCCATCGGCGGTCTCCCAGTGATGCCAGCTGCATGTGCCCTGTCCCCAGAGCCCGTGTGGGTAGGGTGTGGAGTAGTGATGTGGTGTCAGCAGTTCCCTGTGATTGCATCCCTGCTTGTGACAGCTAGAGGGAAAAAGTGGGTGCTTGTAGATGAGGTTATACTCGAATTTGATTGAGACCTGCTGTCTGTTGTTGTGATCCAATGCAAAAAGTGTGAGTGCATGTTGCGGGGGTGGGGAGCTGGGTGCTAGGCAGCAAGAGATCAAAAATACAGAGCTGCCACGTTGGTCCTGTTGTATTTGGTATTGTTTGTGAGGCTCAGTGGAACACACGTCTTATTTTGGATGATGTCTCACTGTCCCTGAAAACGTGTCTCTTAGAAGTTTTCCTCTTATTATTATTAATGCATGCTTTAGCATGCATTTGTGAGCTAACTGTACTCAGGAAGGGTGCTCTGCCATTGATTCAGTTCTTTTCCTGCAAAGCATCCCTGCTGTTTTGGAAATGGCTTAATGGATAATCTGCAGTGTGAGGAGGCTGCAGTGAGAAGGGTAGGTGATTAAATCATTCCATAAATAGTGATAGACAGTTTGAACATATATGGCTCGGATTAACTACCTCCACTTTACGGATGTCATTATCTATTAAAATAATTTCTTTTCCTATAGGTAAAAATGTAATCTTCTAATTTTAAATTAATCTGGGTTTAACTTCTGTTAGGACAATCTGCTTTCTCTTTTCGTTTTGACATAATGTTCTACTCAGCTGGGCAGATCCAATAGTTTTAGCATTGCAACCTGGTACATGAGACCTTTTAAAGTGTAGGTATTGCAGGTTGCGTTTTCTACAGCTTCCGCCTCACTTTATTTAATAGTAACATTTTCAATGTCTAGAAATGTACTGGGGTGATACAAAGATTATACCTTATTATTTCAACCTACAAACACTCTTCTTTGAGGAACTGGACCTTGCAATAACCCTCGTACCCTCAGCCCCTCTATATAGTATTAATCCCAGTATAACTGCTGAAGGGTACATGTACAAGATTGAAATGTATTTCTGCAAAGACTTGCAGTGTCATGAGATTAAACGTGTTTTCCTCACTTGGTTTTTGTTGTTATCAAAATGTCTAGGTTGTGGCTTTGTTACTAGGTGGCCGGTGTAAGCTTGGCTTTGACCCTTCTGTGAGGCACCAGAAACTCCTGTCTGAAGATGTTTTCAGCTCCAAAGCTGCCTAGGCTTGAAGCATTTTTCTTTGTCCTGTTGCTGGCAGTACTGATCTGACAAGTGGCAGGTAAAAGCAGCAGCCCGAGGTCCCCACTCACAGTGTGTCTGGGGACCTCAGGGGCCACGCTTGCTTCTGGCTGCCTGAGAGCTAAAGCCCAGGTGTGAGCATGAGAACCTGCTTAGGGGTGCCTGAGCTGCTGGTGCATCTGCAATTAGTAGTAAGAGCTTTTTGCACGAAGTGTTATGAATACCCTCCTATCACCATTTAAAAACCCAGTGTGAAACAGGGCCCTTTGTGATTGTTTGTTCCTTTGTGTGCCTCATGGCTTCCTAACTAAAAAAAACACCGAATGTGTCTGTTCTGTTCTTTCTTTCAAAGCAAGAAACATGCATTTATGTATTGGAAAGGGGTGTCTGTCTTTTATCACTTTCCTTTTTCATCTGAAGAAGGTGGTAGGAAAGAAAGAAATACAGATTCAGTGTTTGAATTAATTTTCCCCTGATTTTGAAGAGGGCTTTTCTCACATATTGATTGTAGTTTGTGCTTTGAAAATAGTTGTTGTGTGTGTAACTCCTGGTGTGCCGCACAGTCACACTGTGACTGCTGGATGGGAGTGGAAGTCAAATCCTCCTTTAGCCATTCTTTACTGAGCCTAGTCGAGCTTTGCTCTGCTGTCCAGTGGATCTCTCCAGGTCTTGCAGATTTACATTCTCTTATCCATGGCAATTTTCAGGAGTTCCAGTTTGTGGCATTCTTGCCACCAGAACAATTGCCCAAATATTGAAACTTCTAAATTAATGTATGTTCCTCCTGTTTGAGGAGATAATGTACATTGGGGAAAAAGGTATTTTTAGCCTCTGTAAAATGCAGTTTCTCAACAGCTTTACTTTCTCATTTGAGTCTGATATTTCATAGATTTTGGTGTTTTGTTTTTTTGTTGTGGGGGGGGTTGTCTGTTTGTTTTGTTTGGGTCTTTGTTTTTGGTTTTTGTTTCGCATGTTTTTGGTTGGTTTGTTTTTTTGTTTTTTTTTTTTTTTTTGTTCTGATGTGGGTCTCGGTTTTCCAATTGTGTTGCATTTCCACCTTCCTCAGATTTTTCTTCTTAACTGTGGAAAAACTAACTGTTAATTCCCTGGTTTTTTAAATGACAGTTTTGACAATAACCCTGGAACAAATGACACAGAAGTGCTTTTGGTGAGACAGCTTTACCTCAGTCTTTGCATTGATGTGGCTGGGCACTGCTGTTTGTAATGCAGGCAGATCTGCTGGCAGGTGCTTTAAGGCCAATATATTTTTTTTTCCTCTTTTCCAGGTATTTCCTAGTTTCGATATTTACTCAGATAATTCCACTTTGTAGTGGTTTTAATTTTGGATTGCTGAGCAGTATTACTGACAGTGCAAAGCCTGAAGAGATCTGCTTAGTTATTGCAGTACTTTTGTTAATAGATGATGATATATTTGCAAGATCAGCCTTTTGCAGAACACCTCTGTTTATTCATTTGTTTGTTTTACGTATCAAGAATAGTGGGCTGAGCACACTGTCAGCTTTAAACTAGCACCAGTCCAGTGCACAGATGGAGAATACCTATTTTGTGCCTGTGCTTCAGGGTGGGAGTTTCCCCAGCACAGATGTGTGTAAGCAGAAGTCATGGATGCGTTTCCTTAGTTCGTGCTTTTCATCAAATTCTGCTTCTGTGTGAGGACTTTGTCTCTAACTCTGTTATGTTTCTTTCCTGAACAGGTACATAGAGGGACCAGGAGGTGAACTACTATTTTCAGAGTAATGTACTTTTAATTGAGTGGTGTTGTAAGCTCTTAAATTGTGTATGACCTGTTTGGTCTTACAAATCCCTCCTCGAAGAGATAGTCAGCAGATGTATTGTAACTAGAGTCTATTGGATAAAGTTACAGTCTGGAGAGGAATGTGCACGTTGTACTTTAAATCTCTTTCCTTTAAAAATTTTCTTTGTTGCCAAGGAAATAAAGCAATGATTATGTTATGGGTCTGACAGTTTTGTTAATGTTTCATATTTTCAGAACAAGGCTGTTCAGTTGTTGAGGATGATGTAAAATTCAAGGACTCTTACTAATGTTTCTGATAGGACTAAAATATATTTTTTACACCTCCGCCCTCTTTAAAAAAATCCCCAAACCTCTTTTCTCAAGGTGACAGAGGAATGGATCCCCTATTTCATGGTTTTTGGTAATTATAGCAAGTAATTAGGCACTCTCTGCCCCTCTGGTGGTGTAAAAAGCTCCACAGGCTAAGCCGGGCTGCCTTTACCGAGCATTAAGTGTATTGGAGTTCTCCCTGCTGTGTTTCCTGCTGCTGCTCTTTACTACTCATCGGTGTTGTAGGTCATCGCTGGGAGGAGGAGCTGTTACCCGTGTCCCTTTCATAACTGCCTTGTTCCTACTTTATCTCTTCATAGTGAGAAGTGTTACTTTCATCCCTTTCTTTTTTCCTTTGGTCCATGTACTTAGGAAATAAGATAGAGAAACTATGGGTGCTCTCTCTGTTGCAGTTACCTTTGCATGTTTAAGGGCATTGCACTTAAGAGTTTTACTACATGCACTGGGTATCTGTGCTCATGGTAAAGTAATGTTAACTAAGATACTGAACACTTTTCCTTCCTCTTCGAATTCAGAACATCAGTGAAAGACTCAGGAGTGACTGCTCTGCAGTGAGACCATGATGCTGCATCCTCATCCTTCTCCCCTGGCTCTTTCTGAGAAAGAGACAGGAAGCGATATTCTTCCTTACTTTTGATGCTGGCAAACATGGTGATGACATTTTTTATTGAATAAAGAGGAAACATAACTGGAGGCAGTTTGAATTCTATTTTTTCCTGCTGTGCACGTTCTTGGTGCATGTTTGGGTAGGTGGTGCGCAGTGGTATCTGATACCGATAGCTCTTGCTGCGTAACCCATTTCTGATTTAAAAACTTGGGCCTGATGTTATGCTACAAGTATGAGCAAGCTTGATTTTGCCTAACTTCGTCTTCTTTAAATATTTAGGTCTAGTTGAAAGTTGTCATGGGGGTAAGAATATTGCTCAGAGGGAACAAAGATGTGCAGTTCGTGCAGGCTAAATGAATTTCATTAGCAGAGACTGCTCCCCTTCTCTGTGTCCATTCATAATGGTTTAGTATTTCAAGTCAAGTATCTTAAAACATTTACTTCTACATGCATGATAGGATTGTCTCCTTTAACTTGAGTATGGTTGTTTAATAATAACCTTTAGAAATAATCATTTTGGTTAATAAGGGGTGGATACTGGTTTCTTTCTTTAGATGACAAAGATATTAAAGATGACCAAATAGTGTGGCTAAAATATGCAGAATATATCATGTTAACCTTTGTTTTCAAAATCTTCCTTTGCTTATACTACATGAGAAAACTATCATGTAAAAAGATAAGGTAGAGAGACTAGCATTATTGTTGAACTACTGTACACACAAATACCAGTCTTTTTTAAGCAGGATTACTAGAAAAATACCATTACAAAATCAGTGGCATCATCTTTTATTCTCCTTTCCTTTCCTTGTTCTTCATGTTTAAGAAAAAGAAAAACCACACACAAGAAAATACCCTGGTGCTATTATATCTGAGCTAAAGTTTTAACCGCCATAAGTTAATACATAGCTAGTACACAGAATTAGACTGACTCACAACAAAAATAAGATGTTCCTTATTTTGGCTTTCAGATGCACGAAGAAGGCAGACTGATTTCTAAAAACATTTTCTAAAAAAATTTCTAAATTATGACAAAGAAATCAAAATATTCTGTAGAAACAAGAAGAGTTCATGGAGTTGTCTTTCACTAGGCATACAGGAAGACAGAGACACTATGCAAGTGAAGTGGTTAAATTAGGTTGTGGCATGAGCTTTAGTGGGGATTGCTAGGAAATAATTTGTACAGTGGAGGAGAGCTTCCTTCCTTAATTGTTTCCACCTGGTAGCAGGCTATTGTCAGACCGGGGACCTCTCTGCCCCTTGGAGGAGCACTCTGAATGAGAAATATACAGTGCTCTGCGAGTAAGTAGTGTTTGGATAATAGCTAATTCTGCCTGGCTTCATTTTACAAAGCTGTTTGGAAATGTGATAGAACAGCATTCTCCTTTAGGAATACATGCTTTCCCTCTGTGGTCTGACTTGGGAGACTGTGTTTTTCTGTGTTTTTGTGCTGCTACTTCTGCTACTGGAAGAACCATGGTATGCTTTCAAAGTTCAGTATAAAATTATGAAGTGTTACATTACCTGTTAAAGCACTGTGACTTCCTAGTTTTGGAAAATTGCACACAGAAGTTGTTTAGGAATGCACTGCCTTACTAGAAGACAAATGAAGTAGCCAGTCCTTTATTATGCTGTAGATTTAGCTACTAGGAAAGAGAAAAAGCCTTGCCTAACACTAAAAAAAAAAAGAAAAAGAAAGGAGTAGGCATGCATCTGAAGTGATATCACCACCTGATCTTGAAAAAAATCATAACTTCTAATGCAAGCCCTCACTCTTTGGAAATTGACTTATCACGTCTAATGCAGCTCAGAAATTCAGTCCAGTTATAGTAGCTGAGGGCTAAAATGTGAAAGTCCCTCCTTTTGTAATCTATACCTCTTTAAAAGTGTCCTTGATTTCTGCATTCAAAGTCTGGAGGACATAGAAGTGAAATGGGATAAGCTTTCATCAGGAGTCAACTGAAATGTGGTTTTTCAAGGTAAGTATATAGGATTACTGCGGGCTGCCTGTGTACACCCGTTGTAGTTTCAGTCTCATTTAATTTCTCTCAAATGATGGTACCGTATCCTAATTAATACTTTGCTATGTTTGTTGATGGACATGGGAATCAAAAATTCAAAATGAAATTGCAGCAATTAAATACGTACCAGCAGTGAGACTTAGGACCCTCTGGATACATTAGTAAGTGCATTCCCATGGGTTGCTGACAGCCCATTGCTGGTGTTGCACAGGTGGCTTTGTCGTGATGGAACACGCGCATTCCTCACGCGCCTGGCATCCCTGACATGGAGCAGGAGGCAGACAAATGCCTACCGACTGCTGGGGAAGCTTCAGCTGCCAGAGCTACCCTGGATTCCAGGAGCTGCTTGGTACTAGCTGTCGAATATTAAGCAGGGTTGAATCTGCCTCAGTATGTTGGAATGAGATTGCATATTTCATTAAAGCCTAATTTGTTTTTCATGGGGAAATACCAGAGGCTTCGGCAATTATCATACTTTTAAGATTGGGAGAAAGATGCTTGGATGAAATTTAGCAAACAAGGCTGTCAGTGCTCATTTAGTAGCTCCATTGTGAATAATTTTGAACTGAATTTGCATGATTGTAGCAGACCCAGAAAACCTTTTGTTGCAATTATTCAGTGATACCACTGTATAACCAGCTGGATGTAAGGGGTATGCTTCTAACAA
>VYZQ01022058.1:2906-15787 GCA_013400655.1 Mystacornis crossleyi
AGAATCACAGAACTGTTCAGGTTGAAAAAGACCTCTAACATCATTGAGTCCAATGGTTTAACCCAGCACTGCCAAGTCCACCATTAGTCCATGTCCCGAGGTGCCACATCTACACGTCTTTTAAACACCGCCGGCAGTGGCAACCCAGCCACTTCCTTGGGCAGCCTGTTCCAGGGCTTGACAACCCTTTTTGAAGAAATTTTTCCTAAGATCCAATCTAAAACTTTTGTGGTGCAACCTGAGGCCATTTCCTCTTGTCCTATCATTTGTTACCTGAGAGAAGAGACAGACTCCCACCTAATACAACCCCCTCTCAGGTAATTGTAGAGAGCTCTGGGCAAAGACCAGGTTAACACTGAACAAAAGTAACTGTAGGATCTGGACACCAACACAGTGTGCCGGAGCACTTGAACACCTGCAGTGGGCTTATCCTCACATCCATCATACACCTATTTTCATTAAACTATGACCTTGTGCAATGGCTTTTTCCATGCAACTGGGTCTACACCCAATAACTCCTGCACTGGTAATTAATCTCAGCAAGATCTGATGGAATAGCAGCTATGTCAGAGAGACCGTTCCTGAAACCACCAGGTAAAGCACCTGGAGGAAGAAGACTTAAATTAGTGCCTTCATGGAGGTATTTAGCCCAGGAGAGCCAGTCAACACAGGCTATTCTGTAATCATTGAAGACTACGTGGCTTCTTGCCTGATAAAGGATGTGGAGGCAGAGTTGTGGTGTTGCAAGTGGGAGGGCATGGACATAGATCAAGTGAAGAGAACACAGTCACACCTATTCATTATAACGTGATGGATGCACATCAGCTCAAGACCAACAGTAGATGGCCTATCAGTGCCAAGTAGAGCAAAACCTAAGGTTATAATTTAAGAAATAAAGTAACTTTAGGAAGAAAGTTAAGTTGAACCAAAATATTTCACCAGAGAAATAATTTTTAAGAATTAAATATTACTCCCCAAATAAATTTGATATTCATTTTAAAGAAAAATAATTTAGAATCACAGATACATCTAATGGTTTTGGATGGAAGAGAGACCTTAAGGACCATTTAGTTCCAATCCCTCTGCCGTGGGCAGGGACACATTTCACTAGAAAAGATTACTTAGAGCCTCATCCAACCTGGCCTTGAATACTTCCAGGGACACAGCATCCACAACTTCTCTGGGCAGCCTGTTCCAGTGTCTCACCACCCTCACAGTAGAGAACATTTTCCTAATATCCAATTTAAACATAATTTCCTTCAGCCTAATGCCATTCCTCCTTGTCTTATCACTATGTGCCTTTCTGAAAAGTCCTTCAGCTCTCTCGTGGGACTCTAGATACTGGAAGGCGGCTTATAGAGTCTCCCCAGAACCTTCTCTTCTCCAGGCTGGAAAGCCCCAACTCTCTCAGCCTGTCTCCATAGAAGATGTGCTCCAGCCCTGTGATCAACTCTGTGGCCCTTCTCTGGACTCGCTCCAACAGGTCCATGCTTTTCTTGTGTTGAGGGCCCCAGAGCTGGATGCAGCTCCATTGCCAGTGGGGGTCTCACAAGAGCAGACTGGGGAGGAACAATCACCTCCCTCAACCTGCTGGCCATTCTTCTCTTGATGCAGCCCAGGATGCAGTTGGTCATCTGGGCTGCAAGCACACATTGACAAGTCATAATTGAGTTTTTCATCCACAGACGCCCCCAAGTCTTTCTCCTCAGGGATCCAGTCTCAATTCAGCCTTCTCCCAGCCTGCATTTGGGCATTTTTTTAGAGGCATTGACTCTACCCAGGTGCAGAAGCTTGCATTTGGCCTTGTGGAGCTTCATGAGACTCACATGGCCCACCTCTCAAGCCCGTGAAGGTCCCTCTGGATGGCATCCCTTCCCTCCAGTGTGTCAACTGAACCACACAGCTGGGTGTGGTCAGTGAACATGCTGCGGGTGCTCTCAATCCCACTGTCTGCATCCATGTCATCAACAAAGATGCTAAACAGGGTCAGTCCCAGCAGCAGGGTTGTTGTGCCAGTCCCAACATGGGGTTGTTTTTTACCTTTTTTAGTTTACATTTTACTGAAGTTCCTTTAATTTTTCCCAGCTTTTTTCTATGTCTTGAAAAAAAGAAGAAAAGCTAATTTTACCAGCTTTTTTAAAAAAGAACTCTCAAGTATTTCTGTTAGCCGGTAAATCACTAAGAAGGTTTCATTCCTTTTTTGTGCTGCAATTAAAGATCATCATTTGTGGCTTGCTAAATGCATATAGTGGAGACACTGACAATATCTACAGTAAGAATATATCATACCTTAATGTGTTTACTGTTGAGTTTAATACAATATATTTACTGCCCTGCTCATGCTTATGGAACACAAACATTGACTAGGAATTAAAACTGTCTCTTGATCTCAATCAATTAGAGAAAGTTTCCCAGTTCAGGAGCACGTATTGGCATGGTGAAGGTTCAGAAAAGTTCAATTTCACAAAGTTCAAGTAAATGAACAGATTTTGAATATTCTGGCAAGATTTTAACACTTTAGAAAAATGTGAAACTATTCCTTACACTATTCCATATCACACAGAATAAATGTTATGCCTTGCTGTCCTGTTCCATGGAGCCTCTTTTACAGCCATTCACAGATTTCCTCCCACTTTAGTCTCTCCTATGGGTTTGTAGGACATGTCCAGGCTTTCATTCTGTTGGAGAATCAACGCATGAACAGGGTTTACATCTAGCCCACGAAAATGAGGTGCAAGTATGTTGTGTTCAGCCGCAGCCTTCCTAGAGAGCGCAGGGGGCTTCCTTGGGAGGGAAGGTGTTTCACTCCCAGTGCCCCTTCCCGGACTGCCCCGCCTGGCCCTGGTTGGCTTTCAGCATCCCAACAGGGCAGCGACAGAGGAGGCGAGAAGGCTCCCAGGCATTAGGGCTTCAGGATGTTTATTTGCATGGCTCCCAGATGGCAGAGAGCCATGTGGGAGGTTGGAGAGCCATGAGAGAGAGAGCCACCTGGGCAGCTGGACCCCCCTGGAAGGGGACCCAGCACGGCCCCGTTGGCCCCTGCAGAGAGAGCGTCACATGGTATCAGGTCGGATTTTGTATGGGGATGAGAGGGGCAGAGAAAGGCCATGGACCAACAGTCCCAAGGCACAGGGGCGGTACAGGGACGGGACCAGGGTACAGAACAAATGGGGAGAACCCGAGGGAGTGGCCACGAATAGGGGCGGAGGGTAGGAAAACCTGGTGGGGTGGGGGCAGGGAATTCAGCAAAGAGGGAGTGGGAGAACAGATCTCCACACAAGTATAGGTGTATAAGATGAAAAATACTGCATAAAATTCCTCTTAATTTGAACAGATGTTTGGATTGATGCGAAATAAAATGTTTCTTTAGGTTTTGGACATTTAAAAATTCCCTTAAAATGAGGAATGTTCATGTACAGGTGAAAATACATTTTGAAATATATTTTGTTTTGAATTACTGACCTTTTTTTCTGTTTTCTCAGATATTTTGCCAGTGTTTTCTTCCTTTTTTTGGCAGGCTGAGCCTTTTTGAGAAACAAAACATTTTCACAAACTTTTGGGATTGTGCAATGTCTTCTTGTTTCAGTGCAAAAAAATTACCCAGATTAATTACTGTGCAGCAGAATCCTCATTAATCAGACTTGTGGGGAGTGTGTTCCTTTTTTCCCTCCCTCCATTGCCTCTAGGGGTTCTTTTGAGGAATTTCTTATCTGCAAACTAAAATAGAGTGAATGCCTTCATTTCCTTAAGGCACTCTGGCTCTTTTTTTTCTTTTCAAGTGGGACGAAATAGCCCTGGGGTTCTGGCAAGTTATCACAATTTGCTAAAGTCTTCTGTCCTGTTTACCTTTTACATTCTGGAAATAATCAAGTGTTCAAACATGGAGAGAGGCACTTCTGCACTCCTGCCTGGGATCAAGACAAAAATGATGATTTTATTCTTGGAACAGGTATTCTTCCCAAACTTGCTGTCCTCTGCCAAACCTGACACTCTGAAGGGCCAAATTTCTGTCTGCAAAATGAGAGTTGGAGAGGAAAGGCAGTACCCTGTGGTGGAGGGGAAGGGCAGCAGGATATGTCTAACCCTGGCTGGTGTGGGTGGGAATGAGGTATGTAGCAAGCACAGCCTTGACACCCTCAGCCCTGTCTGACAGCTTCAGTCCCACCCTCATTTTCCCATTCATGAGCCCAGCTTGAGCCCAGCCTGCAGTCATGATATGCTCCCCTCCATCTCTACTCCAGCATAGTGGAAATCCTCTCTCTTCTCCATCCCTCAGCTGACCCAGGAGCATCCTAATTCTCTATTTTGTCACTCCTAAATCTCATGGCAACCCCATCTCTCTCCCACTGGTGTCCAGCTCAGCTCTCTGTCACTGCATGTCCTGATCCTCATGCCCAGGCATCTCAGCTGCTGCTCTCCAACCACTTCATGCAGAGTGGGGCTTCGGCTGCTGTGCCTTATGGTGAATGTATCAAAGATGGAAACTTTGGACTTTCTAAAGCCAAATTCTTTTTTCCTTGCCACCCTCAATATGTTTTCCACTTTGCTTTAAGAAAAATATTAGCTGAAAAGTAGGGATAGATTCTCTGGGAACATGCTGAAAAACACAGCTTTCATTTTCTTTAGAACAGAACACCTAAAAAGACCACTCAAAAGTACTTTTCTCATTTTTTCAATCAGAACAGCTGGAAACTAGTTGTTCTGACCCATAGATTTCTTTCTGTGAAATATTAGGTATTTAATCCAGCAGACTGCAGAATATTAACAGCTGTGTTATGCAGATACAAGGCATTGCTACCGTGGTGGTGCAGGCTGAGAACACTAGATGGTCCCTGTGATCCAGTTTTACACTTCAGAGTCTCCACAGTTTTCTCAGCAAGTACAATCATGGCATATCCTTGCAGCCAAGGGAAAAAAAAACAATGTTGGCCATCGAAAGTTACCACCCAGAACCACATCAAGAACTGCAAAAGTAACCATGATGGTTTTCTCAGCCTTTATAACTAGGGAGCGACGTGGCACTCTCAGTCTCCCAAACAGAGCAGTTCAGTCCTTCGGAAAGTTCCTCAAAAACAATTGGCCAGAGGTTTTCCCTGAATTTGGATACACCCTATAATACAGAGTGGCAGTTAGACTGAAAAAGACTAGATGAAAAAGAGAATATAAAAATACAATAGTAATGGTATGTGGGGTTTTTTTCCCACTCTCAGATGAGCAAGTTTGAGGCTGTGCAGCACAAAGTAAGGATTTAATTTAAAAAGCAGCAGTTGCCCATCTTATTTTCAGAGTTAAAGCCATGGAATGCATAAAAAAGTCAGTTGAGCCTAATTTATTTTGCAAATGATTTTTGGACCATGTTTTCATGTCAGATTTGTTTTCAGACATCTCGCTCAAGGTTTGGAACACCTTTTTTCTGATATCACCTGTTTTTTGCCGTGGGAGAAGTCATAAAAGACTGTTATTTTTCAAATCTATAATCCTTGTAATAATCAGATACAATTTCCATTCAAAGTGATTCTTGATCTCAGTTGCACTGTATGTTCAGACACTTTAAATATCTTTCAAGGGTTAATGAGGAATAGGTATTCTAAGTCAACCCTTACTGAAATTTTCCACATATACCAAAGTAAGTTCTGCTAAATGGGTCACCATCAAATTTAAAGGAAAAAGTCGGGCAGGAGGAGCCTGGAAAGAGGTGAAAAAGCCTGCTGCCTTGCTACTGTGAAAGCAAAGGAGCCAGAAGATACAAATCATACAAAGATTCAACTGATGTTATTGATAAAAAAAAAAGGATTGGCTAAGAAAGCACGTGTCCCCCCCTTAGCTTGCTGGGGAGTGAGAGGAGCCAGAAAATGTAAGGAATTACTTCTATTTCCACGTGGTGTGAGTATCAAAACTCAGGGAGGATGGTGAACACTGCTGTCAGTTCCTGCAGCCTGTCCCTCTCCTGTTCTCCCACCTCCCTGTCAGCCACATTCCTCCTCCTTGAAACCAGCCCCCCACACCATAGACCTGCTGCTGCTCCTCTGCCTGGAAGGGAGGAGGGCTGGGCACCAGCTCCAAGAGCCATCTCCAAAATTTTGGATTTCCTCTGGCCCAGGCTGTGGCCAGCGTGGATGAATTTGACGTGAGCACCGCAGACAGAGACAAGTCTCGCCTGGAAAGAGCTGCACCCTTTTGCCACAACATCCACAGCCTCACTGACAGTCAGCACAGTGATCCCAAATGGAGCACCCACACCCCAGCCAAAGGCGATGGGTACCTTGAACTGTGTAAGTACCAACAACGGCTGGGATTTCCTCACAAACAACAGGAACAACCCTTTGAACTTGAGAGAGGAGAAATTGCCTTGGTCAGCATTATGTCTCTGAGTCTGGAGAACTGGAAAATACAGCCTATATCCTGCCACCCCTTTTATGATCCATCTTCATAAATAGCTCAATCAGAAAGTACAACTTCCATCTGGGAGATCTTTTCCAGATAACAATTTTGGTCATGTTATATACAGCATTTTTTGTGTTAGAACCCTAAAATTCGGACTTGTTTCTTCCTCGGCCCAAGTCACTCTTCCTCTAATTATTTCCTCTCACACTACCTGAAAGCCTCTTCTGCATTAAGACCTCTCCCTGCACACTGTTCATGCCTCCTGCCAGCTCACTGTTCTCCTTTGCTAATTAGTTGTCTGTCCCACCTTCCTTCCCTGAATCGTGCCTCGGTCATCTTAATCTGCTAAGGGTAATTCTTGACCCTGCAAATGTGTTGATTTTTGTTGGGTTCTCCCACCTGCCTCGCCCTAGTCCTGATTGCCCTGACATTGAACATCTCAAATTTCTCATCACCATCCAGTGAGCAGCTAGGAGGCACAGCACTCTGCATATCCTGCTTGAGGATGATTTGGTTGGTCTGTAGGCTGTCTGCATTGCTTGTTGGGTAGGAGCTTGGGAAGGCCAGAGAGAAGACATAAACTGCATATCTCAGGTCCAGTACAAGAATTTCAGGTGGGCTGTAGGATAATGAACCATAGCAGAAGCTCAGGTAGTGCGTGGCATTTCAGAAAGAGCACAGGAGCCAAACAAGGCCAGACAACCACCATTAGTATTTATTAGAGTTGCCAGGTCTTCACATATTCACATCAAGACTTTATCCTCTAAATCTACATTTGGTGCATAAGTGCATCAGCACTTACAGCTATTTAGGACATACGAACACTATGATACAAATACACTTTCTCACACATAGTGCCTAAGAAAACATAGATGCTTTTATGTTTATCTACAGATATTTTATCTCTGCCAGGGAAATTGCTATAATATCATTAATAATGAAACAAGCATTTCTAGGTTAAATTTTAGAGGTTTTGTTCACACACAGTAGGGTAAGTGTAGCCTCAGAATAAATATCTTCCAGAGGTGTTCAGCTCTTTGTCTCTCATGTACGTACAAACACACACCATACACTCACAGACAGACACACACACAAACATAATGCCAGCACTCTTCATACAAAATCCAGACAACCACATTTTGGGTTAAAGGCTTCCCATTTAATCAGACATGACCTCAAATCTGTCTGTATGTAGCTATTAAGTTCTGACACTGTTGTTGCAATCCAGGTGACAGCTGGACCCTCATCACCAGGATCTGTGAAATGGAGGGAGCAGAATAGACTGGCTCAAGCATCCAAGGAGATACTCAGGCATCACAGGGCTTGCCACAGACTTCTCAATCTGACTTTAGATGTTGCCTTCAGCTGTGCACTCCCTCAGGACATTACAGCTACTAGCCCACAGAAGATACACACCTGCACCTCTGTATTGCAATGTCCTGGGTTTAAAGGCATGTTCTTTTTGCCAGCTCTCTTTATTTTATCTGGAGATGAATGTGTGGAGGTTCAACAGGAACCTGTTGAATGCTGACAGGCCTCATGGTTGTAATACCATAACATTTGCAGAATGCTATCCAGAGGACCTAGAGAGGACTCAGTGCACTAAATCATTCTACTGGTCCTACGAGATGACCTGTCTCAAGACTACAGGTTATTAAAACAAATGTGTGGTATTAAGAAATAAATCAAAGAATTAGTCTAAGAATCAGCTGATGAGACCGTTGAAAATCAGAAAAAGTTTCAAGATACTTAAAAATAAATATGAATAATTTCTTTCTGATTTGCAGCAAACTCAAAACTTATTTAAATAATAATATTTATATTTTCCACCAGTATGTTAGAAATTTCAAAATGCTTAATGAATGTGTCCCTGGTTTTATAGGTTAAGAAAATTCAGGCGCAGAAAACGTGAGTGCCCTTTTCTTGCATCTAGGTGACATCCTGTTTTTCCATTCTGACTTTTCCCAAGGCTCACACCAATAAAAAAGCACAGGTCTTCAGGCTACAAGGCTGTACTTACAGAGTGTAACTCAGACATCTGCAGATGCTGGATCATTTCACTACTGTTAACCCCTCTGTGGCTCCTTTGGCCAATTTGCTCATGCATGTTCTTCAGCCCTTTCAGGTAAAACTCAAATGGAAGTGAGCAGGATCTTCTTCTAAGGAAGAAGAGCTGTGGTCCTGAACAATAAATTAATTTACATGATCTCTTTGACTTCCCAAATTTCAGAAGGATGTAGGTGTTCTCTCAGAGTGCTACTGAAGCACAAAGAAAAGTACAACATACTAGGGATAATTTGGGGTTAATGAAAGCCATCAGGCTTTACGGGAAAGGAGATGGAGATCTCTGAATCTCCAACCAGTAACTTCCACTCTGGCAGAGTTAGGGGAATTGACTGGCTGGTATCTGGTCATATCTGAGTTAATGTTCCCCTTACCACTGGTTAAGCTCATTAACTGGATGCTGTGTGAGGCCTTAGCTCTGTTTTACAGTCAGAGAGAAAGATGAAGACTCCTAGAGAGATACTCTGGCTGACTTCCCAGGAGCAGCTCTGTAATGTAACGGGTCTTCCCCAATACTGGCCTCTGCATTTTTCCAGCATTTTCTCTTCCCTTCCCTTCCACCGCCTACTCTTCTCAGTTTGAGTTCTGTTATCTCCATTATGTGCTCTCTCATTCTTTTGCTTTCCTCAAGCATTTATTTGATTACAGCCTTTATTTATCAGCTGCCAGGGAATTTCATCCAGTCCTCCCTCCCCTTTCCTCATAGGAAACTAAGGTGGGTAGGACATTTTCAAGGACTGGATCCATTTGGTATGGGTGTCCCACTTCCCCAGTGGAAAAGGCATCAGCTGTTTTGAAGGGGAATGTTCCCTGAGGTAGCTTACCCCAGCTTCAAAGAGGAGTGACCTGGGATAAGGATGGAGGAAAAGATGCAGGAGGATTTTGGAGCAAGAAGTTCACATAATTCCACCAACCATATTGGTTAGGAATAATTTAAGAAAATTAGATGGGCCTAAATCCCGAGGTTCCAGTTTGAGGAACAAATACTACTTATGTTAGAACAAAACCGGTCCCTAATGAAGATATCTTGTTGGTTTTACCTTCCCATAAAAAACAAAGCAGCCAGAGCGATGGGACTGAGTGTTTCTTACTTTCACTGCTGCAGGGGTATCCAACAGAGAGAATTTAATGTTTTAAAACGTCTTTCCTTGCCTCTACCTGATTTTGCTTTTTCTCAGAATTTCTGAGAAAATTCTGCTGTTCTTTAGTAATCACAGTTTTTTTCCCAGAGCCTGATGATATTCCCAAGTTATGCAGAAAGGCCCCTGCATCTGATAGCATATTATCAATTCCCTCCGTGTTACTTTCCAAACCATCACATTGTTCTTCCTTCTTGGCACCTTCTTAAATATTTCACCAAGCATCCTGAAGACAGTAACTCCCATTGTGACAAATGTTCAGCAGGCTGGAGGGCTCTGTTGTTCTTCCACACCACCCTAACAAACTCTTGGCATGACCCACTCCTCACAGATTCAGGCCCCACAGTCATCCACAGTCCCCTCCCACCCATACTCTGCTTTTCCAAATGCAGTTTCCAAGCCCCCTGAGACTCCTATGCACATTACGTTCATTTCTTACCTCAGCATGCAGCACATATATTTTTTGGTGATGAGACTAAGACAAAAGAACAGACAGTAAAAATTAAAATTGCTCTTCGTGCAACACAACATCTACATAAAAAAATTTCACAGTGATTTGTGTGTGTATTTATAATTGAGGCCAGGCTGATTCCCAAGGCATCTCTCACCTTGGTTAAAGTGAATTATATCAAGCTATGTGTCGAATAATCATCAGGGTTTATCAGTGCTAGGATATGATCTGAGTTTTCCAAAATTATTGTCTAAGAGATTAGGGGCTAAGGGAAAAATGCAAAAAATGGTGCTAAGAAAATACTACTGCCATACAGTCAAATTGAAATTAACTGAGGCTGAAGATGTGGGAAATCACTGGAGCTTCAGTATGATATGCATTAATTTGAATCTTTGTTCCTTAAATTCTCTTTCTTTCCCTGGTAAATGCAGAGCCGCAAGAGGAATTGCTAGACCTGAGATAACTTTTTGAAAAGGGAGAAAAGCTCTGGCAGAGGACGTGTCTTTCTGTGTCCCTTGCCCTGGCTCTGCTCCACAGCATCCACGTAGTCAGTGGGCTGCACACCAAAAAAAAGAAAGGGGAGGAGGGGAGAAGGAAGGATGGACTGAGGGAGGAGCCCAACTAGCCACTTACTTAGCTGCATAATTTTTCTTCACCCCATTCTGAGGACAGGGGAAAAAAATCAGGAAAAGCTGCATGAAGCAGGACAAATTCCTCTCAGTCATCCCCACTTCTCTCCAGTCACGGTTCTAGCAGCAGGCCAGACACCAGCACCAGCGTGGCCACCGGCTCTGCTGAGCAATCCCAGCCTCTGGGAACAAGAGAGCCTGGAAGCACGGGAGAAAGAGGGGTATGGATAGCTGGGAAAACAGTTACAAATTCTGTTTGCAGAGCTCCGGCATATTTTCTTTTTTATCCTTTATGCCTTGGAGGAATGGTGCTGGCGGTACAGCTCCTGCTTCTGGATCAGCTTCTCATTCTCATCGTCTGGGATGATGACTGACTGCAAAGAGCCTCATGATTTTTATGTTAGTAAAAGGGAAAAAAGAATGACTGCATGTTGCTCTTGTAGCAATCAACTTCCACAGACACACAGCCAGCCCTTTCCTGCTGCATGAAACAAAAATATTTGAAGAAATGGAGCACACACAGTTGTAGTTTAATGAAAAGCTGCAGAAGGAAAAATCTGAAGGAATTCCTTTCTCCCCCTGCTTCCTCAGCTGTGTACTCACTTGCGAGTGACTACAGGCTTGCAGCAGAGAGGTGTTTTCATTGGGAGAGGTCCCAGCAGGCTGATGGGTGGGCCATTGCCTTTTGAATAAACGCCTAATCCAGCAGTCTAGTAAGAGGGAATTTTTTTTAACATTTTTTCTGCTTCAGTCCTAAATCAACAAAAACCGGAATAGACACCCTGGAGGTAGAATTGTCAGGGTTCAGGCGAGAAGGCAGGTGTAACCAAGATTTCTCTCCACTCCCCTACACATCTGAAAGTTCTTCTTTCCCATTAAAGTCAAAACTGTTTTGCAGAGCTCTATTTCTTTTGCATGCAGCAACCATTTTCCCCAGTAGAACCTGTGCAGTGGAGTTTTCTAGAGCTCAGCAGCAGTGCATGTGGCTCCTCTACCTCTGCCACCCTCTTGCCACTGTAGCTCACCTCAAAGCAGCCCTCAGACCTCTCTGCTCTGTGCCTCTTGCTAGAGAATGTGAAAATATGAGTGGCTAAGTAAGAAGCAACTGGGGTGTCTTGGAAGGAAAACACTGACCACATATTCAAAATGTGGTAAATTGAAACAATTGGCAGCAAAATTATCTGTAACTTAATGGTCTAGTCTGATTCTAGATAGTCTCATAGCACAGGAAATGTTCTGGACACTGAATTGACCTGTTTCTGGTGCAGTAATTATTTCAACCTGGAATCATTTACTTAGGCTGCATGGACTTCCTGCTTCTTGCCTTGTCAATTAATTTTGGATGGACAGGAAACCACTTCATGATTCTTCAAGGTTCAAGTGTTTGCTATCAAGGATGCAGGTTTTTTCTAACATCTTTACAGACACCTATGGAAAAGAGGCTGTTCCATAGTCATAATCAGTAGGGATTGGCCCAAAAGCAGATGTGCACCCACATAATTATAGGTGGGGACACACATGTATTTATAGGACTATGCAAATACCTAGGACATGCTCTCACAAAAATTGTGTTTCTCAGTTGTTTGTTCTTAGCATTTTAGACAAGGGTCATTCTAAAAGACAGAACATAGTTGTTGCAATACGGGCCAAAATAACAGAAATAGTTATAATTAAAAATCTGCAAGTTAAGTTCAAGGATGGCATATAAGCTATATATCCTTATAACCAGGGTCAAAGGACTCAGTGCTCAATCCTTCCTTGTGTTGAAGGAAAAATCAGTTCTTATCCTAGTTTCAAGGCATTGGATTAAGAAGTAGCCCCTTTTTAGAAGAAGGAAGGCAGAGGAGCAGGAATCAGATCTATCATTGTCTTTTACACCTTTTCCAGATTCTCACTAATTTCAGTNACATAGGGGAAGAGAAAATTGCAAGACTGATGTACTGAGCTTTTTTAAAAAATGCTGATAAAAATGAGCAAGTCTGGCCTCCTTATTATTATTTGTGACTAATTACCTGCTTTTTTAATCATGAAAGGAGGCTGATCTTGCTGCAGAAGTTGTGCAGCAGAGGATTTGGTATAAATCCTTGGCTTGGACCAAGAGGGTTTTTATGAAGTACATACCATACCACACGCCTGCTGAGGAATTAAAAAGCAGTAACTCCTTAAGGCTTCTCGTAAACCAGCTACGAGAGACTGTCACGATACAGGGGTTGT
>VYZQ01022060.1:15157-53374 GCA_013400655.1 Mystacornis crossleyi
AAAGAAGCAGATACTGAGATGGTTCAAAAGTGGCTTGGAGAAAAGAACAACTAACTTATGATGAAGACACCTTACAACAAACAGCTACTTTGACTTCAGCAAGATGGATAAAATATGACATAGAGAAGATCTTGTCTTCCTCTAAATTAAAAATCAAAAATTATTTAATCACACCATTCTAGATCAAGTTCTACACCATGGAGCAGTGTATAACACAAGTAATGTGTCTGTGGTGATGGGGATGCCACTGCACAACAGGTCAATTTTTAATTTCTTTGCCCTTTGGTTGACACATAGATAGGATTCCTGTAGACAGGTATAACAAGTAGCATGTGAAGCAGAGAATAAAAAACCTATACCAGGAGTCAGAAACTATGACTACAGCGGCAAAGGAGATCTGTGGGGGCTTTTTAGGTAGCTTCTGTCTTGCAAAGTGGTACAGTGATGGCTTCCCACCAACACTGCCCTGCTGTTCCTGCTTCTAATAAGTGCCCCTTTTGCTCTTGGAAAGCACCAGGAGACCCTCTTTCTTGCTGGGGTATTCACTTCCGCCCTTGGAACTCCTGCCTTAAACTTTTATAGGATACAAGACAATGGGCAGGAACTAACGCACAGGAAATTCCACCTGAATATGAGGAAGAACTTCTTTACTGTGCAGTGACCAAGCATTGAACAGATTGTCCAGAGAGGCTGAGGAGTCTCCCTCACTGGAGATACCCAAGAATTATCTGGACACAATCCTGTGCCATGAGCTCTGGCATGGCCCTGCTTGAGCAGGGAGGTTGGGCCAGATGACCCACTGTGGGGCCCTCCAGCCTGACCCATTCTGGGATTCTGTGCTGTGCTGATGAGTTTTTTTCTGTGGGAAAGCAGAGACTTTACATCTTCACTGAAGCAAACAGAAACATCCCCCTCTAGTAGGCCCTGTGTTTGACAATAGCTTGTACTCAACTCAAAAATAAATGCAGCTAAGAACTTTCACAGATTACCAGGATAACAGGCACTACGGATGTGAATCCAGTGAGAGTCATAATATCTGGATGGAACATCTTCATGGATTTCATTTGTACTGTTACTGACATATGCAGGAACAGTGGTTTGAGCACTCAAGATCAGGGTTGAAATGTCATTTATATTCTTGTATAAAGGAAAAATCAAATTCAGACAGTCACAATGTGCTTTTATTGGGTCACCCCTGTCATGACAGCACCATCAAGAAAGCCACAGTCCGTTTTAAACACCTTCCTGAATCTCTCCTTCCTGCTGCGTACGGACCAAGCACACAGCATAAATAATTATGCCAGAATCATTCCAAACTGATCGAGTATAAGAAAACATGGCAATTATTTTCTGCTTTCAAACACTAGTGACTTTTGTTACTGACTCAATAGAGCCTTGTCAAGATAAACGCAAACGCTGTCTTAATTTTGACTTGAAAGCCAGTTGGGCTGTAGCACACCAAAATCTGTATATATACAGCTCTACACTTGTTTTAACAGAACCAAATGGTATTTGCTGGATGGGAATGAACAGCTTTCTGTTCAAGAATCAGAGGTTAATATTTCTACTATATATTTCTTTAGGAAGCTTAACCCTCACACCTCTATCCTACATAGCTTTACCATTTTCCTATGTCACACACATAGGAAATTTCTACCAATTTGTAGTAGCTTATCATTTTCTTCTTTGCCTTTGCAAGCACCTCTGTATCCTGTCAGGCCAGTAAGTGCTTTCATCATTCCACTGCAGGAGTCAATCTCATCCTCTTCTTTCTAACTATTATGTTGAACACACGTTCCATTTGAAAAATTTTTTCTGATCCCTTCTCCATCCCCAAATAAAAGAGGAAGGCTTTTTCTAATTGTTTAATCAAAATGCCTTTTGAAACACTTGATTCTAACTGTACACAAGGATGTCCAGAGGACACCAGCAGTTTTAGGTAAGAATACCACTAAAAATCCAATTTACCTGCTCCTTTACCCAAAAATCTTGCACACCTCTTAATGAAACCAACAAAGGCAAAGGCAAAAATGTTTTAGACATTAAACATACAAACCCAAGAACGCCACCAACTTAATTTCCACTAGAAAATCACTTTAGTCTTGCCTTGTTATGCAGGGGTCACCCACTGGAAATTGCACAAGATGCACAGGATAAATCTTTAAATTACTCATAATCACCTTAAACTGCACTCAATCAGCATTGCAATATGTCATCTTACAGACACCGAAAAGTTCAAAAGGAAAAGCACATGAAAAAGCAGACTACCAAGAGCACTATTGTTAAAACTACACCAGAAAGCTTAATATTTCAGTACTGTGTATGTTAAAATAAACAATATACACAGGTGATGAAAGCCAGTCTCTGAAAAATTTATTATTCTGTTAGAACAAGTTTATACTTAGGATGAATTCTCAAGCTTCATGCCATTAGGAAGTTTTACTGGGTTTATAGTGGAAATAAAAACAGAAATAAAAATAGATGACAATCCCAAAATACAGGCTGTACTTTGAGTATGATCCACAGGCTTTCTCTTCCTTTTAAATCTATACATTTCCTCCTGCCTCCAGCAATCAAATCTTTTTAAACCTTTATAAAAAGCTCCCTAGATTGTCTGTTTTCCTTTTCAAAATCAAATATTTTGAAATATGAAGTTGAACAGATGCATGTAACCTGTACTAGTTCAGTTTTACTTCCACAAAGCCATCCTACTGGAAGCTTTCAGAGATTTATGACATCAGTTTCATGATCCTGCTTTCCTTGCCTCATTTCCTCTGTATTCTCACTTTGGCTTTAGAAAAAATTGACCCTATTTCCATTTTCTCCTCCAATGCATGCCATTGGTACTTATCCCACTGAAGTGAAAGGGACTTTCACTTCTTTGCATAAAATGGGCATAAAGAGAGGATACGCATGATTTACTGGGATGACTATTTTTCAAAGCAGTAAAGCTTAGCCTGGTGAATTTGCACTTGACATTGCAAAATTAAACTCTTGGAACTGGACTGGTTTGTAAGCTGTACTACACAATGCAACAGTGAGTACTGAATGCTCTAAGCTTCAAACTAAAAAGTAGTAGCAAGAATTGTACCTGTCAGTTCAAGCCATAACACACTGGAAATTTATTGTTTAGTTCAATAGGAACAGAAATATTTTCTAATTTTGAAAAATTTGAAATAGTTTCCATTCTGACTCTTTCTGACCACAATGCATTTACATAAATGGTTCAAATCTGCCTCAGTGTTAATTTTTACATATTAGACAATATAACAACATTTGCCATTTAATGTGCAACATTGGCTTTACCCTCACCCACTTAGATGCTATTCTTCTCTGCCCATTATATGGATTAATGACTGATTTCAGTATCAAGTTTTAAGAGTTACTCCTTAATGTATTCAATACCTCACGTAAATTATGTAACAAACAGAAAGAAATTACAGCTTTTCTCACAAGCATTGCATCTTAAATGAATAGTAATCTAGATACAGATATGTGGTCAAATTTTTTTTTTTAAACAGAGTTCTCCCCGCATTTTGAACTTAGTGGCAGCACACTTAATGATTAGTTGAGGAAAGGCAGAAAAAATATGAAGTTATGCCTATGAGTTACTTGGTTTTCAGGACAGAGAGGAGAGGGGCGGGGAGGGNAAATACATAAAAGTATAAAAGTATCAAATTTTATTTGATTTTACCTGCTTCAACATTCACACTTGAAATATTAGAAGCACATATTGTTATCAAATACAGGACTTACACTCATATTCCTATCCCAGATCTGGATAGAACCATCTTGACAGCCAGCGGCAATAAGCTTCCCATCTCTGCTGTACGTGCAAGTTGTAGGAATCACCCGTTTACCTTGAATTGATCGTGGCTTAAATACGCTTTTGTGCTTTTTTTCATTGTTAACATCCCAAGTCCTCACAGTTCTGAAAAAGAGTTTAAATAAACAGTTGGTTTAGATAACATTAATACATATAAAATAATTCTTCTTGTGGTAAAACCAAACCCCTTTTCCAGCACAGACGGCATATAATATTGTTCAAATTAAGTTGTAATGGCAGAATAGCATTTCAGATATGAGAACAACTTTCCAAGTAAGAAACATCAGGTACAATAAAATGCAGCTCAAGGTTAAAAAAAAATTAGAACAAAAAAACAAACAAATAACGCCCCCCAAACCAAGCCAGTTTTTCCCAAACCTCTCATGTAAATACATAAATTACTTAGAATTGGAAAGATAACAAAAGGTTATTACACAGGTACTGCATAATCTCCACTGCCACTGGAAATCAAGAAGATGAAGTATTCAGTCCTCTACAAAGAATGAATACTTCAGAAAACAGGCATGATTGCTTACATAAATTCATTAACTTAAACTGATTTCTTAATGATTCTGACATAACAACAACAGAATATTCTGCTTTTAACTGGCTGGTTATTCTCCAGACTTCATTTTTAAAAGGCATCTGAAACATTTATTGCAATATTATTGTAGTTCTCTTCCACTAATCCTGAAGGTCTTAGAGTTCTATTATAAAAATGTTCCTCAAATACTTTAGAAAGACTCATTTATGTAATATTGTTTTCTTCAAGTTGAGTTTTTCCCACATTATTAGCAAAACAAATACATCCTTTCTCTTTTTAATGGAAAAAGAGTATCCGCCTGGATCTTCACTGTTCCTTAGATACAGAAAAACATCCAAATGAGACAGAACTGAAACACTAGATACAGGTGGACCCTTTAAACTGTCTTATATACAAATGTTTTCTGTCCATTTAATATGTTGAGGTCTTTCCAGATAAAAATTCAAAACTCTTCTGGCACCTAATGCAGAGAAGAGTTTCAGAATTTGGCAAAGGAAAGAAAATCATTTCTTTAGAAAGAAAAAATCTCAAGGTTCTCAAGACAACCCCATTTGTTTAGACTACACAAACATTGCCTGTGATTCAATAGCACATAATTCACTCGTCTCTAGCAAAGCAAATACAACTTTAACAGAGGCTGCCATTTCTCCGGAACAAGACAAGATACCATGGCATAACATTTGGAACTTCCATCAGAGCTGTAAGACCAGACAGGCCACAGAGCTGACATATAAATAATTCTAGAATACAACAGACAAGAAAATGAGCTGGAAATACCTCAGAGAGGTTACATTTAATTGCACCTTTAATGACAGTAATGAGAAATCAGTAACTGTAAGTTAGAATGAATAAATAGAATTAATCTCCAGTTGTCCATAATAAAGTCAAGGTTAGTTTCATTTTTAAAAGTCTTCAAATCTCCTCTCTGTAATGCATCACTTTATGGCTCTATTTGGAGCTCTAGCATAAGACATTCAAGTGTTCTGATGATTAGTTCGGGTTTGAGGTTTTGGTGGGTTTGTTGTTTGGTGGGTTTAATTATTATTTTTACTTTAAATGAAGCACTATATTACAATTATAATTAGGTTGATTAGAGGATCTTCAGAAGTTGCTTCCCTCCTCAACCATTATATGATTCTGAGATGCCCTTTTTCGTCTCCTTGTGTTGTCAATAACCATCTCAGTCTCCTGCCTTTCATTCATACTTTTTTATGATAGTTGCTCAAAACTTGAGTCTTTTTCCATTCCCCTTCCCTTATAATACTTAATCCCTCCAAAATCTCATTTGAATATCCTGTACCTTCAGCTTCTCTTCTTCCTTCAGTGATGCCCATCTCCTACAGAAAAGCTCTGCCCTCTTTTACAGTCCAAGTTCCCAAGGACTGCCTTGGCACACCCCTTCTCATGTGGTGCACCTGGTAACACAGTTATGTACAGGGAACATCAGAGCCTGCCTTCCCCTTTCACTCCAGATGCTTCACAAGCATCTCAGATGTAATTCCAGAAACAGTCTCTTGAGAATCCTCTACCATCCTAACTCTCTATTTCTGGTGGCATGGAATGACTTTTTTAAAGTCTTAAGTTTCCTCTTTTTAGGGCTCAATGTCCTGTCAAAATCGCAAAAATTGCCCACACTAAGAGCATGTTCAAACCTTTTTATCATTTTACCTTTCTACTGCAAAGGAAGAAGAAGCACTTGTATACTTTTATTTATTATAACACACATTAAAGAAGTATGAGCCCTAAATCCGCTGTAATATCAGCAGGTCATTTGAAAAATCCAAGTTCTCTGAACTGCTGCTTCCACTGCAGACAGTTGGCCATATTCCCACACATATGAGTTACATGCCCTGTCAAAAATGCCCACGTAGCTTATAGTATATATTTAACAGTCCCTCAATGTTTTCTTAATGTCCCCATACTGAGCATGTGTTTGCTGTTGTCTTGTTGATACCGCATTTAACGAAAAGAATTTTCTACTAAAGTAAATACTTTAGTATTTAGTACCAGTACTATATATTAGCTACAAATTTGTCAATCACTCCCAGAGAGCCCTTAATTCTTGAGCTAAGACTGAGCTCTTTAATGTCTTCTTTCACATAAGATCTTTTAAGTATTTTTCTTCTTTATGGAACTATTTCCTATTTTTATTTTAAAATGGACATCATATTGCAAACACATCTCATAATACCATGTGCAATATTTCAGCTTAGCATGGTTTCTGACTGAATCACCACCAGCTAAAACATCAGGAGTCATCTGTAAACTATTTATGTTTTATATTTCCTTCAGAGCAGTGATAAACGAGAAGCACGGATCACTGAAGGACCTCAGGTACCTATCTTCACTGGAATGAGAGGAGGTTTAGGCTGGACACTGGTAAGAATTTCTTCACAGGAAGAGAGATTAGACACTGAAATGGGCTGCCCAGGGAGGTAGTGGAATCACCATCCCTGGAGATGTTTAAGGAGAGACTGGACATGGCACTGACTGCCATGGTCTGGTTGACCACGGTGGTGTTGGGTCATAGGTTGGATCAATCCCAGAGGCCTTTTCCAACCTAATTGATTCTGTGGCTGGACGTGCCCCGGCCATGGCACTCACAGCCCAGACAGCCAAATGTGTCACGGGCTACATCCAGACGCTCCGTGGGCAGCAGGGGAGGGAGGGGATTCTGCCCCTCTGCTCCGCTCTGCTGAGACCCACCTGGAGCCCTGCATGCGGCTCTGGAAGCTGCACAGTCCCAGCACAGGAAGGACAGGGACCTGTTGGAGCCAATCCAGAGGAGACATTTCAGCTGATCAAAGGGCCACAGCACATCCCTATGAGGACAGGCTGAGAGAGTTGAGTTTGCTTAAACAGGAAAAGAGAAGGCTCTGGGGAGACCTAAAGCAACTTCAAGTACTAAAAGGGGGCTTGTAAAAAAGATGGGAAGTGATTTTTACATGAGCAGATAGTGATAGGAAAAGGGGGAACAGTTTAAACTAAAGGAGGAGAGATTTAGGATCATTATTAGGAATAAATCCTTTACTGTGATGGTGTAAGGCACTGGCACAGGTTTCTCAGAGAAGTCGTGGATGTCACCTCCCTGGAAATGTTCAGGATCTGGCTGGACAAAGATCTGAGCAATCTGGTCTAGTGGGTGGCATCCCCGACCTTGGCAGGAGGAGGGGAGAGACTGGAATTAGGTAACCGCTGAAGTCTCTTCCAATCCCAAAGGTTCTGTGACACTGTGACTAATATTTAAGTCCTCCCATTCTAGCCAGAAGAAAAGTATAGAAACCCAAATAATTTACCTTCAGGTAATACTGTCTTTAAATTGGCGATATGGCAAATAGACTCTAAGACTGCTTCCATATATTCTCTCCCCTTTTGCTACTGACCCTCAGTCAGCATACCATACAACAGTCAACTCAGGGTACATTATGTAAGTATGACTTGGGGTGGGGGGGGGATGTTTCTGGAATATTTTGCACCATTTAATGATTTCCTCTTCCTCAGACATAATGAAAAAATAAATGAGATTGCATAACAGAAATTCTATTTTCACTTTCTAAGCTCTCTGAGCTCAGTCTGTTGTTCATGCTGAAATGAGTTTAAAAATTTACCCCTGCATCAATCAGATAATTTCCAGGACACTCACTTTGTTAAAAAAAACCCTCTTACTAAGAGTATCTTCTCAGACTTAAAAAAGTGGGAGATGAAACAATAACACTCTTTTATGCTCTATGTTGCACCACTTAGCAGAAGTATAATAGTAATATTTATCTGCTGATAGGCAGAAGTAAGGTATTTTTGAACTCCAGTAAAAACAAAAGTATTTCCTGAATGTGTCTTTTTTCTCCACCTGAAAACAAACTATATTTAATGAAAGTTTGTTCTTTAGTAAAAAATATACATAGGGATTTTTTTAAACTATACCTCTAACATATACTGTTGTTTGTTCATTATATCAAGTTTTAATACACTGAATGATAAGCACAGCCACATCAACATTTTTGATTTATCTTTCATAAATTCCTTTTCAATTAAAATATCAATGAAAAAGGCTTCACATACACATGTTTAAATTTAACTTCTTAAATGATGGATTCCACATCTGCAAAACAGATTTTGCAAAACTGATTTTGTAAAGTTATTATATTTGCCAAGAGCAATTCAAAGCAACTCAGAAAAGGAGGGGAATGTTCTTTTGGAAAGGTAACATGGATATTTTCGTGACCACTGAGAAGTTCAGTGACACATAATAAACAACTAATTTAATTACTGAGGTTCAGGGGGAGGTTTTGGCAGGTTTTTTTCCCCCAAAATTTTTTCTCTCTTTTTCCCCTTTCTTCTCATGCTCTTATGATGTTATTATGAAGTTAAAATTTCTAATAAAATTAATTATTGGCAATGCTGCTGCTTTACACAAATTATTATCATTAAGTCGCTGCATTTCCCAGACTTCAAGCACAGAAAATTTCTCTGTCATGAGTCAGCTAGACACTGCCCTAATACAATCTGCTGAAATTCAAGAAGTGAACCAATTCAAACTGCAAAAGCCTGACCTGCCAAATTCCACTAAGCTTTTTCATCTGTCTCACCTCCTCTGTTTCTACTGGACTAGAAAACTCTATTGCACAATGCTGAATGTTATCGGCATTTAGTATGTTAAGTCTACTCTAAGTAGAATTAAGTCTACTCTTATCACTTGAAATACGAAAGGAGCAACGAGTACATTATTGTTAAAAGTACAGATCAGGCTTAATGTTGAATCTAGTAATCACATTATAGTGCTCACGTTTGCAATGCATTATAGCGCCTTCCTGTGTAATATAAGGTTGCAAAGCTGTAACATACTTCAAAATCATCATACAAATACTGTGGCAATGGAATTGATCATCCCAGTACAAGACACCAAGTCATCAGCAATAGAAAACACATTTTTAAAGTGTTAAATCAAGACTCTTTATAAACAAAAAAGCAACTGATCTTCAGTAAGGGTTTTTTTAAACCTCTTTTATCATATAAAACAACCATACGTACATGAGAATGAAACTAAGGTACTTACTAATATGCTGAAAAATTGCCTAAAGCAAAATATGTAAAGAGATTAGTTAAGAAACAGCTGAAAAGTTCTGTTAAGATGTACTTCATGCACATGGATGTGCAGCATTATGTCAGCAAGAAAATTTTCATTATTGTGTTCTTTTTGCTCTCTTTCAGCAAAAGTAAGTTATAGTCTCCTGTTGAGCACACTGGACCCAATGAAGGTTGAGTCACCTGCCAGACAATAAAAAAAATTGTACACACAAACAGATGGAGAAATCCAGAGAAACTTTCCATACTTGTTTGGCAGAAAAACTTCCAAATAAGCTACCTACTTCCAAGACTTGAACAGAATTAAAATAATTTGAACCAGAATCCAAGAAAAGTCACATCCAACATATGTAAAATCATAACTACAGAAGGAACTGCCAAAAATATGGACACAACTTAGTAATTTATAACAATTCTAAATAACCCCTAGATGTAAAAAAAACACTTAACAGAGTAAAAAAAAAAGGTATGTGATATACTTTACATATTAGCAAATGAGCTAAGCAACTATGAAACCATATTTTTCCGTATTTTCAAATTAAACTGGTAGCCTTTTTATGACAGGAGAAATTACCATCATTTGTACGTACAAAGTACAAAAGTACGAAGTACATCATTTGTATGCACAAATACAACTGAATCTTAATTACTGGGGGGGAGTAGATTAAAACCCAATAACAATGAACAGGAACTGCTCCCATTCTCCAGTGTGAATGAACTAAAAAGCAACCAACTCAAAATTAAAATGACACATAAGCACGTCTGAGAGAGCATGGAGAGTAGATATTCTGAATTATTAAGCAAAAATCCTGCTGCTGGCCAATATATGCAACATTTGAGGAAAATTACATTAGAAAAGGAGAGAGAGAAGAAGTGGAAGAATATCAGTTTGGCTAAGAAACCAACTAATGCAGGTAAAGGAGAAAAGTAGAGACAGAAAGAGACAGATTGAGGAGGATAAAAGCAAGGAACAAAAGGTAAATGATCATGTCGTGCCAGATTTGGCATGACTGCTCTCCAGTTAGCTGTGCAGCATGTTCATGGGAGGAAAACAGCAGCAGCAAATACTAGTAAGTTATGACAACCACCTCTGACTGAGGAGCTGGCCAAATGCATTCAGACACAAAGGGTTACCCACCAATACATCTGTAAGACCCTTTAGAGATTATACTGTAAAGACACAGTATAATACCTATCAACAGAGCCTCTTACTTATGGCATAAAGTCTGTTTTTAATGAAATCAAAGTTCACAAGCTTTCTGGACTGAGTAATTTTTGCTTTTTCCCAGATTAAACCACTGGATCAGGCTACTGATACAAAAAGGCACTCTTCAAGAAGGTAAGAAATTTAAGAGCAGGAACAAATTTCTTGGAAACAAGCAAGCAAATAACATAATACAAGTTTTACACAATTTTTAAATCATCAGACCCTGTACATAAAATGGTATACTTGAATTTGTACTGCATATCTATTTCAGCTGTTCCTTTCTACATACCTCTCCAAAGTGATGGAAAATACATCCTTTGGAATTCTGCACAGAATTTTTTTAAGTACTTCTTTTAAAACCTGAAGATTCCCTCAAAGTATCTACAGATCAGTTCATCAAAATGACCAACTCCAAAATTCAGTCACCCTCAAAGGTTATAGCAGACATATTTTGCATATCACATTGCCAGAGAAGGCGTGGCAAAACACTACACTGTAAAAACTCAATTCAACATTTTAAATGTTGACATTTGAAGAGGTGCCCCCCGTGGGGGAGGTGGGCATAAGTGGATGCGTGGGGCACGGGGTTTCTCATTGTCTGTCCCCTTGGTCATGTGTACCCCAAATCCCGTCCCCCATTGGTCAGTTTGAATGTAGCCCGTGGGAATCCTGTACTTAAGGGAGTGTTCACGGGACCCCAGGGCGGGGTTGTTCTAGAGCTGTTCTGGGGGCAGTCACTGTCGGAGTCCCTGCTGGGCTCCGGCCATGTGCGGCAAGGGGGAATAAAATCTGAAAACATCTATCAAATATCGTCTCCTTGATTCTTCCACGGGCCAAGGCTGTCTCCCAGGGAAAGGTTGCAGCCACCCCACTGCAACAGACATTTATCAATTCTCAACAGCAACTGTTAAGTCAAAGCTCAAAAAAGAGCATCAAGTCACAAAAATTGAAATATTTCAGAATGAATCATAAAAGAAATTCCAAGATTCTGCTCTATACTGTCTTCCCACCTTCACCATGAATTTTCCACTGAATTTCCACTGAATTCACAAAGCAAAATTCAGATAAATACTTTGCTGTACCCATTCTTCAACTTCAAAGATTCTGAATGCTTTAATTCAAAAGAATAAGTTTCATCTGGGACCTAAAAGTTTCACAAGACTTTTTATTTTCTTTCTAAAAATTCTAAGATAACAACAATTTGCTCTGAATGGAATTGCTACCTTGAAAGACAGCATAATGTATTAATATACAAATCATATACAGAAAGATCAAAAGGTAAGTAAATGATGGAAAATTTTCCAATAAAAATGAATGAACAACAATACCACATGTTTATTGCATTAACAGTTACTAGTAAGTTCCAGTGCGGTTACTAATGCTCAGCAGAATTTTCCTCATATCAAAACAAATACTCTGAACATAAATAAAAGGTTTTATGGGAGAAATTTTACAACCTCAGAAGAAAAGATATTAAAAGTGGTATTATGGGAAAGAACACACAAGTAGAAAAAAAGGCTGAGAAGGAATATGGACGGAATGGAATATGGAATATGGATTATGGAATATGGAATATGGATTCCTGAGAAGGAATACGGAATATTAGAGACATAGAGGTCTATGTCTCTAAACATAGACCAAAAGTGTAAAACTAAAAAAAAAAATGACTAAGGTAACAACTGGACAGAAAGCAGTAGTTGAGGGCATGCGGGCATGCAATACCAGTAAGAATCCTCACTTCTGAGGAAGGAGGATTAACATTCGACATATATGATATATTCAGTGCTACTTAGAATACAGAAAAATAAAAGAAATCTTAAAACATTGTTTACATTCTGAAGACAGGATAATTGTTGGGGGATGAAGTGGGAATGGGACAAACATCCCTCCTCTGTCTCACCAAATCAAACCAACAGCTTCAAGAACCAATACACAAGAATAAAATACATAATAAGTAAATTATGTTATTGAAAGGACATATTACTGAGAAGGAGACTGCATTTAAATACATTCAAATTTTGTAGAAGATGAATTGGAGTTAAATCAGAGGCATTAAAAAAACAAATAAAACCCCAAAAGGACCAACAAACAAACAAACAAACGGTAAAAAACAACACACAAACACGCTCCAGAGGGTTGTTTAAATTCCCAAAGGATTGGAACAGAAAAAGGTCACTTCAGCCTAAGAAAATGGTCTCCAAATTAAAGGCATATACTGTACTGAAAACAAAGGCTGCAGGGTTCACAGGTTAATAAAAGATAATTCAGACTGGTGTTCCAGTCTGTGTTGTTGTGATGGGTTCTTCCTCGAAGAATTTTTTCTCAAGTTTAACGCATGGATTCAGTCTGCTTGCCTCCCTTCCAAAGGCCAACGTACAGGCACAAGCTGAACAGAGCATCGTGCCCAAGTTCCTACAAGCCTTTCTCCCTCAGTTCCTTAAATATTAAACTATTTTCTTTTCATATTTCCCTGAAATCCTGACTATATTTGACTGTATTAGTGATAAATATTTGGGCAGCTAAACTGCACTAAGGAAAAAAAAGTCTTGTTGGTTTTGAATTACTTTCTCGCTGGGACTGACAGCTAATTTGCTTCATTTCTTATTGATGATGTCGTCACATCCAAATCTGACTGAAGAAAAAGGTTGTTTATCTTTACATCAACAATTAAGACAGAAATCATGGATGTCAGCACCAAAGTGTATCATTTTTTCAGTTCAAATCTGCAAGGTACCTAAAAGGAACTCATCAGAAAACCATGCACAGAGTAGGTTAGAGAACTATCCCCTTAAGATATTTTCTTCAAATGAGTAACAAATTTGGTGATTTTAATGAAGTATATTGAGTGCTGTAAGGAGTCAATATGCTTTTGAATTAATAATAATTCAAAGTCTGTGTTAATACTGTGCTATTTAAAAAACCTGAGCACCAGTATTTTCCTGTGTAGCACTTTACACCAAGAAGTCCTTCATTTACTATTTCAGCAACATCTAACTTCAATATTATTATTTCTATACAGAACATTAGATAAATTACAGGTATTATGTGATTCTGTTCTGAAAGTTGTGACACTGAAAGTAGATACAATTTTGTGTCATTTTCCAAATGGGGCAAGCAGGCAATGAACTGAGATCTCATCTCCCACTTAGAAAAGATAAAGTGGGATGTAATCAATCTCCCTAGGGGGTACATCTGATTAAGATCAGAGGGGAAGACTTCTGGCAAAGAACATCTTGACAGTTCAAGTTACTGTCACCTGCATGAATTGAAATGACTCAAGATCAGTCTTGCATGATACTGCAAAAGGAGGGGGGATTAATCACTAGGAAAACAGGATGCTTTCTAAAGACCTGATTAGTCATGGCTATAAAATAGCTTAGGCTCACTTGGATCTTGAGTTTTTTTCAGCCAATTAAATAACCTAAATTGGAACTAATACTCAGCTGAACTCTTCATTACACCAGTGAAAAACCAACTGAAATTAAAACAGTCAAGCAATCAAAAGCTCTCTGTAGCAACACCTCAGCTGACCCTACACACATGACAATTAGTTTTAACTGGTTTTGCTGTCATCTTAGATCTCACTTAGACACTTTTCTGCAGGTCCATTAGCAATGAACTGCAATCTAATGAAGGTAAGCAACTGAACAGAGCAAATTGTAAGTCTTAACTGTATTTTGAATTCTGAAGTTACAGAATCTGTTCCAAACAATGCAAAGTTTGACTCAGCTGCACATATTAACCATGCACTTCAGGCTACAGAAAATTCCCAAAGTGAGTTTTACCTTGTATTAATGGATGATGTACCAATCGTCATATGTCGTAGTGTAATCACACAAAAACTTATCACCTACTTATAAAAGACCAAGACAAACTGCACACATAAGGTAAATGCAAATTTAGGTATTTATATTTTCTGGAATATCCATCAGAGTCTAAGACACTTCCCTCATCCTCACAGGAATTCAGAAGGGAAAACAGCATCTCTTCAAGAGAAGAAATTACTGTTCTTAGCCTCAGAACTCTAGAGAGTCACAATACAGTCCCACATCTGTCTGGATAACCACAAAGAATATCCTTTTTTCATATACTCATCATCCTGGTCTGCTCATATCATAATAATGCCACTACTGAAGAAGCCCCTGTATTCTTTTCTTACTTTTGTGTAAAAATGAAATTTAAAAGCAATAGATTAGTAGACAGAATAGTATTAAATTTTATGATTCTTGAGGATAAACATTAAGGGACTTATTCTTCCCTATTGATTGTATTCTCCACATGGGGGAAAATGGTGGCGATTTTGCTGAGTTTAAAATGTTTAGATTTAAAAATACTAAAGGCAGGACATAAACAACTAACTGCCTTTTAACAATCTGGTTTTCCTTTCAAATTAAAAAAAAACAGAGAAGTCACTTGTTTCATAGCTTAATTTGATAAAATAATCAAACAATCAATAATAAAATAAAACATCAAATAACTCTAGAGTTTGAACATATTGCTTGTAGTGCTCTAGTCTTCTGTTTACTTGAAGCCCTGAAATTTCTGACTGTTCAGAAATTCACCTTTTAGTTCACTGCACACACTGCTGCTACCTGAGCAACCTGATCTGAGTTGGCTTCGCCCTAAGCAGGGAATTGAAACAGATGACCTCCATATGTCCTCTTCAACCTAAACTATTCTGTGACTCCAAACAACTTGAAAGGGTATTCTACCATGTATTTAGAGCGTATGAATATTCCTGGCAGGGACCCACACTTCTTGTATCTAAATTCTATGAAGCAAGGAAAATCTGCTCAAAAACTTGTAAGAATAGAACTAAGTCCAAAATCACAACAAAGACATACAAATGTCACCAACATATCCAACTATAAGAGCTACTGGGAGACAGATACTGGGAAAACTGCAGAAGCTCCAGCTCCAGCTTATGACCATTGTCCTAAATGCTGTAAAGACATGTCTTATGTCACCACTTCCTACTGCATGCACAAGCAGTTAAAAGTATCCACTGACATACCACAGCTATCAAATTTTAAGTTGCAACTGAGAGCACTCCTACACCCGTAGCAGGAAAATTCTCACATTTTTTTGTTTGTTTTTCCCCAGCCAGAATTCATGGATGCTTCCTCAATAATTCAGCTATTCTTAAGTGATTGCAAATGCCCAGCTCTACCTCTTCATTTTACCTGGGGCATCAGAAAAATTCTTACTTTCTTGGAATAGCAGACCAGAATCACAGAATATCTCATGGTGGAAGGGACCCATCAGGATCATTGTTTCTTGCAGATCTACATAAAACTAGACCACCTGACCAAGAGCCTCATTCAGATGCTTCTTGAATGCTGCCAGGCTTGATGCTGGGACCAATTCCCTGGGGAATCTCTTCCAGGGACCAATCACCTTCTCAGTGAAGAACCTTTTCCTAATGTCCAGGCTGAACTTCCACTGGTGCAGTTTCATTCCACTTCCTCATGTCCTGCCACAGGTGATTAGAGAGAGATGAGATCAGCAGCTCCCCTCCACTGCCCCCCAAGAGGAAGGTGAACACTCCTCCAGGCTGAACAAGCTCAGCAATTTCAGCAGCTCCTCATAAGTCTTGCCCTCAAGACCTTTCTCCATTTTGGTCCCACTTCTCCTAATACACTCTTAACAATTCAATATCCTTATGTCCTTACCCTGGGACACCCAAAACTCTCCCCAAGACTCGAGATGAGGCTCCAGCAATACAGAGCAGTAATTTAGCACACTTTGGTCCCACATTTTCTCTGCATTGTAGAAAGTTTCCCTTTTGATTCAAATTTTTAATTCTTAAGATGATCTACCTGAAGCTGTGCGTACCCTTTAAAAATGAAGTTATGCAGTAAAAATGTCAGTTGAAAAAGCCCTCAAATGTAAGCTCTTACCATTGACTGCATATCCTATTGCAGCAGCTAACATTTCAATCAAGAAAAACATCAGAAAAAATATTAATGTAAACGCACATAGTTTATAAAGACAAAAATAGCTTTACTAACCCTTTTGTAAACATACAGCTTTCAGCTAGGGCCAGTACAGTCATTATTCAAACTCTTCTTAACCAGGCCTGTTCATTTGCTGTACTCTCTTAATCAGCTCTGTACTGCATATGTATCTATAAATAGATAAGTTAGTCTAGGAGAAGCCATCCTCATGGATCTGTAATGGATTTCACACCTATACACGTCAAGACAAAAAGCAAACTACTCTGCAAAGTGTAGTGCAAATTACTACACACATGTGAGATAACCACACTTTTTTGATGAATGCACTCTTGTATTACAAACAAGTCTCCAGAGACAATTTTTCCAAAGACTTAAAATTATGACTTATCAGAAGATTTTAACAAAAGTTAAAATCTTTAACCCTACAAAACCACAATGATCCCTCCTCCTGCAAAATACCATGGTTCTGCACCAAAGGATGAGAATTCTGCTGTTCCAGAGACAGGAGAAAAAAAAAAAACAAAACCTCACCAGAATTGATACACGTAATTCCTAAGCCTCGCTGTTGCAAACAGCTGAATTGCTATGGCTGACATAAAAAATAAAACATCAACATTATGAGGATAAATAAAGTGATATAAAAATCTAAGTAATCTGATCTTCATAAATGCCAATTCTGCTTTATTTTTACTTCATGCAACTCTTGAGAACAAGATTTTAGATAATCTGCATGGCATTTCAATATAAGTATTTAAACAGGAACCAATTATATAAAATACTGGTTAAACCAGGTTTGTGTGGAAGCAAAAGATACTATATTTACATAGGTAAACACTGAGATGAAGACTTAAAACCTCTAACTGACAGAATACTTAAAAATCACTTTTATAAAATTACTTTATTTTGGGACCAGGTACCAGACTATTAGTTCTTTACTCCTGGTGTTCACTTGTGTGCATGTGTACAAATATCAGGTTTCTCTGAAGCCATGACATTTTGTTACTTCATGTACCTCTAACTTTCCCCCGGTCTGAATTTTATGAATGTTGCTCTAGTCACATACATTTGATATTTAGTTCTAAGATTAGTATTATCTGCAGCAGTCTGAGAGTGTCTTATTTAAGTCAATTTCCAATTCACAAATAGTCATTGCAAGAAATAAAGCCTGTTAGGCTCACATACCTCAAGTCCTATACCTTAAAGTCTTTATGGCACTAAAAATGCAAGCAATACATTTAAGTTATATTCCATATAATGATACACATTTCAAAAAAAAGTGGGTGAACCTTCCACATCTCTAACACTTTCGGAAACTTTGCAGTATTTGCTACGTTTCCAACACCTTACACTCTTGAAACCGGTAGACTTCATGAGTACTTCAGGTTTCACTTGAATGTACCATGAACTTGCAAAATTATGCAAGTTTCAACTATGGACTCAGAAACAAGAAAGCAAATAACCAACTTGTTAAATATTTTATTTATTTGTATTTTGAACAAATGGATGTTATAATATATCTACTTGAAGACCTACTTGGCATTGTCTAAGAAGTCACCATCTGTTTGTTTCATTGCTAAATCCTTCATTTGAATGTAACCTGATGAAGAGGCTCTTTAAACCAAGCCACTGTCTTTCTAACAAAGCAGATGAGGAACGTTCACAATATTCATTGCATCAATCCTGTCATAAGGGTGCAAACCTTCAGGAGAATGTTAAAAAAAAAAAAGGAGCTTGCATTGTGGAACAGTTAATTAAAACTACATTGACTTCTCCCCAAAATATCAAACACTGTAATGCTACAATTTTTCATGTGCAGTGCTCATGAGTCTATTAATGTCATCTGGAGCCTTCTAAACATGGGTGTTAGGTTCAAACCCAAGTCATTCTAGAGTCACTGTGAGACATGGTACTCGATTGCCAATTTCCATGTAAATAAATGTGGGCTATGTAAAATACAAGAGACATCCTTCATTTACTTGAAAAAGCTTTTAGAGCAGACAAGTCATGGCCATGGACTCTGGTCCTCTGAGGTAGTCTCACTGCGTGAAAGAACTGGAAACATATATTCCATTTAAATGGCAATTTTGATTTAGTGGTCCAAGAAGACAACTACATAATGTATTCTTACACAGGCACAACACTCACTCAGTGTTCTTGAAAGGCTAACAAAAAAATTCCAAAGGAAAAGCAGTTCATGCTGCGAGTAAACAGATGCTAGAATGATACATCAACTTATAGAAAAGTAAATTTCAGAATTATTCAGGAAAAATCAGAATTATTATAGTTTGGATGAAATAAAATAGCTATTTTTTTTTTTTAAAAGACACCAGGACAAGAGATCTAAAGCTAAATTTTATCTTGAACCAAATCTGCTTTAAGTTAAATTATTTGCTAGGTTTTATAAAAAACATGCTAATAGAATAATTAATTTTTAAAGCCTAAGTGTGTATCACAAAAAAAGGGAAGACACCTTTTTCTCATCTCTGAAATTTCAGTACCTGTTATTCTGCTATCCTTTTAATTCAATGTGAATCACACAACAAAAGAAAGCTACAAATGAACATAAGTAAATTATTTATTTTGAAGGGAGGAATGTATATGGTCTAGTAAGTTTACGATGACAAAAGAAGATCTGCAACTTATCTCACCAAAAGTTCAACCTCAGGAGACTGAAATGCTTGCCAGCATGTTCTAAATCATACAGACACCAGTGAATCTGGATCTTAATTGTAGAGATTAGCTGACCAGAAGTTTCCACTACCACTAAGGAGCTAAACTGAAGAATATCGATCAGATGTTTTCTGTCCTATATTTCACAAATCACATGCCTGGAAACATTTGAAGAGGAGAAACATTTCTGAAATCAAACTAATCCCTCTCAAGAGAAATGCATTTAATACAAAGCTTTATTAGCAAACATTTGAATGACAATATTAGCTTAAAAAATTAATATTATGGCCACAAAATGACTGCAAAAATACCTACAGGGTAACAATTCAGAGACAGAAAGAGAGGGAAAATGAGCTAAAAAGTCAATGAGGAATTGGTTGATAACACTGTGAAAGCAGACTGATTTTGAAATAAAAACACACAACCAAAAAAGCAACGAAGTCTTGCAATTAATGTGCTATTGTAACAACTACTGGATCCATATCCCACCTGCAGCTCCACATGGACAGTTCTGCCATCCTCAGAAGGACTGTGTATAGACTTCTTCCTATACTCAAAAATTGAGTAACTTTAACGCACACTCACAGCTCAATACCAAGCCTTTAGCTATAAAAAGCTAAGTCATATGTACAGTTTGATCACAGTTTTTATCACTGAGAATCACCTGCCTATTCCAATCTCAGATATATTAAATGGTGCTTTTTGTGTTCACTGGTTTGTCTGATGATTGAAATAGAAATTTCATCCACAATATCTGTGTGAAAGTTACAACTGGTAAAGAATTTACTGCATTTCTTCCTTAATAATCAGTTCCATAGTCACATAATATATCTGTTTACAAAGAAATACCTTCTATCTCCGATACAAACCTTGCTAACTTTCAGTTATTGGGTTGAGCTATGTCTTTAACAATTTAAAGAACTTTCAAATGTTGAACATTTTATCTCTGTTTCAATTTGGTTTTGCTATTGCCAAGTCTCTCAGTATCCTATTCAATAAGCTGAAATGTATTCAGCTTCTTGAATATTCTTGAATTAGCTGAAGTTTCAGGATACATCTCTGACATTTTTACTTTCCAAAGTCTTTTACCATCCTTTTTAGTCTGCTGACACTGGAACTACACACAGAACTCAATGGGTATTGCTGAAACAAAACATTAACATCATATACCTTACCAATGCCCTCAAAGTTAATTCTCTGTTGTCCTGGTTTGGACAGGTGTCTACTAAGGAAGGCAGGAGTCCTCCTCCCACCCCGGAATGGAAAAATGTAACCCCCTTCCTCACGAACTATTAAAATTTTGAAANGATGTCCCTGCTCCCCCACCTGAGAAAGACTCCACCAAGACAAAAAGGGACAATTGGGCCCCTCCCTTGTGGCTGGCTCGGTCCTTTGTTTCTCTTAAGTACCCAGCAATCGTGCCTTAACATGGGGAAAAATTCCTTTGAGAGCAAAAGAAAAGAACACACACACACACACAAAGAAAACCTCCTAAAAACCCCAACATCTGTGTGTGCATGCATTTTTAAAAGATGTGTATCTGCTTTTCCACAGCTTCATACTAAGAGCCTATATACAATTAACCCTACATAACTTTCAGGAAAATATTCTTCTCTGTCTATGATTTCCCATGCTGTTGTTTCCATGCAGTTCACTAACCAATCTGCTCTCAGAATCAGTGGCTAATACTTAGTGTTCAGGTTTTACTAGAAATACATTCACACTTTCTCTGATAAAATCTGCTTTAATTAAAATAATTTATAGAAATATAGAAGTTATGAGGCAATACTTCAGTCTTACGAAATTGCATTAGGAACATGTTGTTTTGATTACTTCAGATTATCAGTTTTAAGATCTCTTCCTATTAGCTAGCCAAGCTGATAGATGACAAATATCTCACATGTATTTACAAGATTAATCCTTTAAAAGTCACAAACAAAACTTATTGGAATTAACAGAAAAAATTTCAACAGATTTTGGAATGCAATTTACTGCTTGTAAGTTACTAATGGATGTTATACAAAAATTTGTAAAAGGTTTTATTAAATAAACAAGAGAAGCTTTTTTTCACAAAAACCCATACATTATTTCCATGATATTCTATTTCACTTGCGAAATGGGATTTATCAGCCTTAAACAGAAGTTTCTGAACTCAAAGCTTTTCCAGGCTTCATCATCTTTCCGTGAAACCATGCACCTTTGAAACCACTACCTGCTGAGAACTGCAACTTCAGCCTGTTCCAATTCATTCCATGAAAAATGAAAACTATCCAACATACATCTCTAAACAAGCAACTTAGCAGTGGGATTTTAACTAAAACATATTTACATATAAATATATTTATATAACATGACGACCTTGATAAGAGGAACAATTTAAAATTTCATTACTCAAACAATGAAATTACCTGTAATTCTAAACGTCAAAAATCACAAAACAAATATTTTCACAGAGTTTTGATCTATAGGATATTAACTACCACAAGTCATTACTATGTAGTTTTAATACTGAATCAGATTTGAACATTTATCATGGCAATTTAATTTTATTTTCTTAGCTAGAAAGCATATTTTATCTTTGTAAGCAAATGTGCCAAAATAAATCGTTGCCTACCCTACTTCACTTTCTCATTATCAAAAAAAAAAAAAAAATTAATTTAGTTTACTAAGTCTATTGTACTTCCCATTAGTACTAGAATTCTGGTCATTTGAATAAGATGCATATCTCATGAGAAAATAGTCCTTTTTGAGAAGGATTTCATCTTCATACAATAAAAGACATCATACATTTTTCATGGGAGAAGACAGGAGAGGAAATTGCCTGTGAAAGATACTTGAGGAACAAAGTTACCAGAATGGAAGGATTTGCTCAACAACCTATATATGACCCCAAACCATAAGAAGTTTCCTATCAATTTTCCAAATGGCAAATTTCTGTCTTCTTCCCTATCTGCTATCAAGTTGAGCTGATGGAAATACTAAAACTACCAGTTTCCTATCATTTCTATTCTGCCAGAAGTTACCCCACAGATGTGCTAACAGAACTGCTCAAAAGTCTTGTCTTTTCTCAGTCAAGATGAGCCAGGACCAGAGAAGATGTAATAGAAAGGCTTTTCCAATCTGACAGAAAGGGGTTAGGAAACAAGGTTCAAGGAAAACTTACCTATATACAATACATGTGACAAGTGAAATACTACGTCTTCTGGGATAAAAGAAGCAAATACATCCACCAAAACTTCTGCCTAAGCTAAGAACTTTGCAATTTTCTAGAAATGCCTTTGAAAAGACTGTCCCTTCCTGCTCCACTCACTGCACAGTTCTAAAATGAGCAAACTCTTCAGAAAGTACTGAAGGACTATGAATACTTAAATTCTGTGCTTGCCACATAATTCAACTAATTTTTTTAATGTGTACTTCCATCTGACGCACAAAAATACTCCCAAATTTCTTGCTGTAGTAAAAAACTTTACCCTGGTATAACTAAAAATAAACCACTCAACAGAACTGTATTCCTCTATGCTCTAAATTAATTCTGAAAATTTGCGTAAACTGTAATATTGTACTGGGAATAAAAGTATCTCATAAAAATCTTGAAGAAACATTTTCAAACTTCAGAATTTCATTTTCATGTAGAATATGGCACAGTAAGTGAATATATATGTGTATACACACCTGTATATGTATATGCTTGAAACAACTTGGCAAGAGTTACTTCTTTTTCTGGGATGGAAGTCCAAGTTATACTATTCCTCTGGCAAATTCAACTGTTTCACCACAATGTTATTTGCATTCTCTACCCTATAAAGTAGTATGACGGAACTAGATATGATTCAGGGTGATCTTTTTGGTAAGTATTTTGGACCCCAAAGCAGGTCTTACGCTCTATAGCATGCAGCTTGTTTTAAGAAGTAAATCTAGAAACTGCACAAAAGCACAAGCCTAAGACTGCAATTAAAGATTTTTAAATGTTCCTCCAGGTGAAGGTAAAACATCAGTAATTACTTTCAAGTATGCTTTTTCTAACTAGCCTTCAAATCTGTGAAGACAGATGCAGTGTTGAAACTTAGGTTGTAACAAAAATTTATACAAATATCTTGGTAGTAGCCTTGGCATTGCTATCTTACTGTTCTCAGCAGTTTTCAAAGCTTCAGGGGGATCAGTGTTAACCCTATTTATTACATATAAAATGTTTCAAACACTGAAGGCATTAGGACTACTAATATTTATTCAAAAGCCTTCTTCAGTGTTGTACTTTGGTGCTTTTAAAGAAAACAAGGACAGTGTATGTAACAAGTTTTATCATTGTATTTCTTCAAATACATCATTTAGAAAAATCTATAAATTCTGCAAAACAGCAAGACAGTATAACTACACTTAGACTAAACCACACAATTCCAGATTCAGCTCTCACCTCTGTTTTCATATGCACAATATTCCTGATATGTAAAAGCATTAAAGAAAAGTAAAATAATAGCTTAAGTTCTCCAGTTGCCAACCACACTGTTCCAGGCCTTAGCAGAGTCCAACAAACTCCAGGGTTGTATTCACTTCAAGTGTAATCAGCTTTGGCTGAGCTGCTGTCAACCTGGAGTGAACAGACAGCATGTAACCTGAAGCTTAGAGTCTATAAATTTAGGAGAAATGTCATATAATCCCATCTCCACAACAGTGGAGCTGTCCTTCACAGTGCACAGCCGAGCAGGTTGGAGATACCAACTTATCTCCTGAAAACATACTACCATGGAAAAGAAAATCTAAGGAGCAAGTATGTGGACTATAATATGTGTCTTGGCTCTTAAGCTTATGGGGCACAGACTTCCATTAAAGAAAAACAGAATCATCCCCAGCTGAAGGGAGCTTGCCAGTTCAAGACAAGCTGAACAGCATCGTGGGAATAACAGATTGTTCCAGGGGCAGTGAAAATGACTGCTGGTCATCTTCAGCAGTGCTATTCTAGACCTTCGTCAAATCTCTTTTCTGTCAAATTACCAGGTTTTATGCAGTTCTAGGCCTAATAAAAGGCTAGAAAACAGTTGTCATGACAGAGAAGTCATACACTGATAGCTGCCACCTAAAGAGACTGAAACAAGGCAGCTAATGGGAGAAGATGAGACAGCAGGTATTCTAGATGCAAACCCAGTTAACAGGATGGAAAGAGTTAAAGTATGAAAACTGAAAGGTAAGCTGAGATAAAAGTCATCATGAAACAGCAGTAAGATATATCAAATTTCAAAAGCCCCTGGTAGCGTCTAGGACACAACAGATGTCCTAAAGGAGAGAAAAATCATCTAAACAGCAATGCTTGCTAACAGCAGATATATGTTGTGCAAACTGCTTCTCCTTCATTAATTGTATTTTGCTGCTTGAAATTACAAAAAAGACACAGAGAATATTTACTAAGCAACAGTATATGGTTAAAACAAAAGTTTAAAACCATATTCTATAGAGCAGAGTAATATCATATTTGAAACATGCACTTGACAAAAGACTAAGAATTCAATTGCGCCTTAAATGCAAAATTATATTTCTGAAGATTTGAAGCTACTTCATTTAAATAATTAAGACACAGATCTACACTGAAGTTGTCCCTAAATAACTTAGCACTGGTGTCAGTTTGTGATGGCAGTAAATATTCTCTAGGATACATTTTAAAAGAGTATGAACACTAACTTACTAGATGGTGAGAGAGGAAAGACTAGTGAGAGGAAGGCTCTACAGCAAACCAACTGTTAATCAACCATAACCCAAGCTGCAATGACAAATCATAATGTTCACGACTGCTAAATTTCAAGTTTGGCTGTGATTCTGCTGCTAAAAAGAAAAAAATATATGAGAGTAGGGACACAGAACACCTGTTGCTGAACATTTAATATCACTGACCCCCCTTGTTTATTCATCCAGCACTACCTATCACATTTGCGGTAAGAAAACATTCAAATAACAAAAAAAGCATTATCCGTTTCCTCTTTCTTCTGCCTTATTACATAGAAATCAACTGATATTTCAGAATGATATAAACAAGAAGTCAGTTATGTCTTAAAACACAGGTTATTTTAGAGGTCACTCAGCTCAGGTGTATTTCCAGAGAGTAAAATATTCTTTAAAGACTTCCTAATTTCCAATTTTTTTTTTTTCACTTTTAGGTAATGTATTAAGTAAGGCATTTCTGTTACTATCACCTTTAATGTGGTTCTGTACATTTATTCAACATACTGCTGATAAAATGAGAGATCCTTGTCTTACTAAGTGTATCTTCCAAATAAGCCTGATATTGTGGCAGAGGATCTCTAAGAAACACAAAGATAGTGTTGATCACACACTGTATCTGAACCTAATCTAGAATGGCAAGGAGTACATGGAAAGGGATGGATCATTCAGGAATAGCTGTGGGATATTTAGAGTTCTAGGCAATATATAGCCATAAATGAAAAAAGATGGCTTATGCAAGAAAATGTCTCAATCAAGGTAATATCAATACTGATGAAAAGCTTTTTGTGTATGCTTTAAAAGCAGTGAAAGGTTGATATGAATTAATTAATTAGTCTCAAATTCATTAAAATGGAAATTATCTGTAATGCAAACTTCAGAATTACTACAGTTCCATGGAGAAGAAAATTGCTTTTCTATGTTTGTCTTCTAATATAATTTTGTTCTAATCACATGAAATGTTGTAAAGTTGAAGCATTGAGAATATGAAAATTCTCATATATGAGAATCTATGCACAAGATTTAATCTAGTTTAAAAAACACAATCAAACACCTACTTCAGCATACTCTCCAGACTAATATTATTCATTCACATACTCACAGTTAATCACCAGAGTACTGACAGAACTGACAACCTTCCCACGTCATTCTGCAACTAAAAGCTAATAAACCCTTAACAACATGTAAAAAACCAAGAAAATTATTATTCATCAATAATCCCAGAGTAATGAAACCATTGGTTTAAGAATAAGGCTTAAAAAAAAAAAAAANGGAGTAAAAAAAAAAAAAAAAAAAAAAAAAGAGAGAAGAAACTCTGGCCATAACATGAAAAAAAAGAAACAGTATAGTATCACATGTTTCAACAAGCCATTATATGGAATATTTTCACAGAAAATAAAATGAAATGAGCTCCTGAGAGTTATATGTATCCACTAACAATCCTGTAAGCGGGCATGAACTTATACAAGTTAAGAGGAATTTTAAGACTTATTCTATAACTGCTGTGTCTAGGCTCTGGCTCATTTCAGTATGAAAGCTGACCAGTTTCCGTCTCTCTCATACAAGAGTCTGAAGGAACTGTGTCATTTTCTTATGTAGTTTTTGCTGAGTTAAACACTGTGTCCTTGAACAGTCACACAAAACGCACTGAGACTCCCTGCTGGTAACCCGTATATCTGCAGTCCGAAGTCATAAATTTACAAATAGCCTAATAACTGCACATTAGAATACATTATCATCAAAACCTACTTCTAGGATTTTTGTAAAACGTATAGCATATTTGAATGCCATCTATAAGTCACAAGAAATAGATCACCTCTCAAAATATATCATTTACAATAGCAATTCTAGGAGCCTTCATTTGAATTACTTTTAAGTTCAGACTACTAAACTTTAGTACAGACTTAGTTACCTGGAATCAAAACAAACTGTCACATACATATAAAGACTATCCCTAAGTGAGTATTTGAGTTATAGCAGGTTAATATAAAAAGTTTAATATATTTTAAAAGCACTTACCTAAAACATATTTAAAATGTGTTACTTTCATTTGACACCACAAGGCCACTTTCAGATTTTGCTTTATAACATCCTTATGCATCATGAAAACTCCTGTTTCAACATGCCACCCAGAAAATGCAATTTTCTTTCTTTACCTAATTTTTAAACTGTATACAGGTGCTAACCATTCAACTAAAGAGATAGACAGTGCAAATGCTACAGGAATCAGATAAAATACAGTCCACAACTTGCAAACAGTCATTCATTCCGTTTATGAATGACTTTTTGCTCTAGAGGAGGTGCAAATGTTATCTAGAACCTTACAATACAGAAATAAGGCTTAACAGTACATTAACATCCCTCATACACTCTCCTGTGTCCTCTTTATTCTCCTTCAGTCTCAGACCCTGCCATTCAATGAGCCCTAAGGACACAAGTGCATCAACCATTAATTTTCAGCACCTTCCAAACTCCTGGATGATTAACTGAAAACTCTCACACCTTTCCTTGCACGCATTTTCAAAAATAGGTGTTGGTTCTGGCAACCAGGTTTGGAGCACACAGAATCTCTCCACATAGAAATACTCACCATGTGAGTAGAGAAGTCTCTGTTTAAGACACAATTATCACTGCGCTTTACTGTTCTGTGTGATGTCCAACACAGATTGAAAACAGCAAAAACGGAAGATGTTCAGCACTCCTTCATACCTATATTAAGAGCATTCCTGGTATCATCTTCCCACATCCATACAGGATGACCCTCTGAAGGGTCCCATTTTGGTGTTTAGTGACAGATATATACCTCTCCACACATGTCAGTTGTGGCAGTTTCCTTTCTCAATGTGAGGCTTAAATCTCAACTTGTAGATATACAGATAGCATTACATTCCCTCTTAAAAGTTTCAGAGCCGTCATTGTATTTAAGGTAATTTATTCTTACATCAGCATCTAGTAAAAATTCTAGAACAAAACTAACAGGAATCTACTGCAAAATTTCCAGAGCTTCTCTTCATTGCATACAAGATCAGCAGTGCACTGTCAGGATAAAACAAAAAAGAGTAGATGTTTGATAGCACTTTTCCTCTGATATGCAATACTCTAAAGCTTTTAATTTCGCCTCTTACGTATATGGATGGTCTTGATAAAGAGTCAGAGAGTGTAATATGTCAAGGTCTATGAATGCCAAAGAACATGAGGCATAATGTCAGGAATGTCAAAACTGGGTACAGGCAGGTCTCCTGCCCTGTAAAAAGATTGTTTCAGGACTGGGAGACTTTATTTTTTTGTTTAAAACGATAAACATTCATACCCAAAATCTCTATGTACCAGAGCCACACAAAGCTAGACTGGGCTTTGTCTCACCACCTTGCTTGAGAGAGAAGACCTTACAGTTAACTTATTCACATGAACACTACTCAACTCCAGATACAAAACCACTGCAAAAGCATTGTATCTTGCAAATCCACACGCTACATTTTCAACAGTAATGCAGCATGAAATTACATCCTAATTATTTACTGTCACTGAATAACACAAAGATATAAGGAACATCTGGCTACATCTGATCATAGGTTCATTTAGCCCTGTATTTAGTCTTCAATCACAGCAATAATGATGCTGACAAAGTGTGGTTATTACAGTTCATTCCCTTCATTTCACCTGACTATCCACAACTGTCATGTAGAAGGCATTATAGTGCCTATTGCATTTCCTATCTGTTTATGAGTCCTTCTAAACATGAATTTTTCTCATTCCTTTTTAAACTTGCCTCCATGTCCTCCTGTGACAACACATTCCAGAATAAATCTGAACAGCACCCACATTTTTTTTTCTTTCATTAGTTCTAAACTTAACTATATCCACTTTCAACAAATATCTCTTAGGTTTGGAAGAGGTTTGCGAAAACAACAGTTCCACATTCAGTTCACCTACCATTCGAACATTTCACACAAACTTTGATCATATAATCCCCCTCTTCCCTAGAATAAAGGCTGCCAGTCTTTTGGTCTGACCTGAGAATCCAACAGTTTCCAAAGTCCAAGTTTTCTTATAATTATATGGTTTTCTTTGCATGCAACATAAACCAAGTTTTTACACAGACTCTTCAATAGTTTCATATTTCTGTCAGGATCTCATTAAGTGCAAATCTACTGGCTCGAACAAAAAAAAGCCAGCGTTACAAATCAATGAATACAGTTCTTCAACACCTAAGGGTCAGGTATAAACACAGGAATAAATGTAAAAAAATTAGACAGATAGACATAGTTGTAACATTTAATGACATCCATAACTCATTCTACGCAAAATGTCAAATAAACAGTATTAAATGAAAAAATTCTGGTTTCTAGAATGCTTGGTACAAATTACATTTACTTAAAATTCAGGAAGCCTGTTTCCTTTAAGCAAAAACCAATAAAAGTTTTCAATTATACCTTGCTGATCCAGACCATTTCTTTCTTTAGACTTAAACTTTCTTCCTTGACACCTAAGTACTCCAATATTACACTCCTAAGCAAAATACTCTCTGAGAATACCATATTAAAGCAATCTATGGAGTCTAAGCTGACAATCTATTAATCTAAGCTGACAGTCTGCTAATTTTGTCTTTGTCTTTGTCTGCTTATTTGCCCTCATTCAAAAATTACCACCAAAGAGAAGTCAGAAATTCACATTGTACTGTTATAATAGTTGATATTATTCCAACAACTACTGTCAGTTAGAATCATTAAGGCTGGAAAGGATGCTGAAGACAACAAGTTCAACCCTTATCCTAAAACTGCCAGATCCCCCACAAAACCATATCCCTAATCACTTCCAGGAATGGCAATTCCACCTCTTTCCCAGGGCAGCCTGTTCCAATGCCTGACCACCCTGCCAGGGAAGAATTCTACCTAATTTCCAATCTAGACCTACCTTGCTGCAACTTGAGGTCCATTTCCTCTTGCCCTGTCTCTTGTTACCTAGGAGAAGAGATGGACTGACACCTGGCCACACCCTCCTTTCAGGGAGTTGTGAGGAGTGTTAAGGTCCCCCCCGAGCCTCCTCTTCTCCAGACTTAAACAACCCCAGTTCTCTCAGCTGCTCCTCATCAAACTTGTGCTCCAAATTTACTAATGAAATATATATTTTCAAAGGTGTGCTACTCACTAACTCAACTCACCTTTACACAACATGGTTAATGAAAAGAACATTATGACTTTTATTTATCTCTTTGAATTAATTAAGTTTTTGAAGCTCATTAGATGTTGCCATAATCAGATGATCTTCCCTGCTCAGACACCTGCTTTTTAGTTCAGCAGGCTCAGTGTGGGTCAGCAGAGTGCCTGGACAGCCCTGAGGGCAAACCCCATCCCAGAGCACCGAGCATGGCACAACCGACCCAGAGAGGGGATGGTCCCGCTGGGCTCAGCCTTGGGGTGGCCTCGCTGTGGGCCCTGGTGGGTGGAGAAGGATGGGAAAGTCCTTCAGCACATCCTGAGGAGGGAAACAAAACTGGAACCTCCTCTGAGGAGCAGCTGAGGACTTTGGGCTTGTCCAGTTTGGAGAAAAGGAGGCTGAGGGGCGACCCCACTGCTCTCTGCAGTTTCATGAGGAGGGGAAGGGCACAGGGAGATGCTGAGCTCTCCTTCCTGGCATCCAGGGACAGGACCCATGGGAATGGTCCAGAGCTGAAGCAGGGGAGGTTCAGACAGGACACTAGAAGGCATTTCTTTACTGAGAATGTGGTCCCAGACTGACACAAGCTTCCTGGAGATATGGTTGATTGCTCGATGCCTTTAACAACAGGCTTTAACTTCTGGACAGCCCTGAACTGGTCAGACAGTTGGATGATCATTGCAAGTCCCTTCCAACTGGAACGATTCTTTTCGATTCTTGTTCACAGCTCCAGTCTTAAGATGAATTACTGATTAAACTTCAGAGACTTTTTAGTTTCTGTTATTATTAAATTTCACAGATGGAATACTGTCTTCAAGCCCTGAGGGCTTGAAGCAATCCAAATTAAGCAATCCAAATTGTTTCTTTCCACAGGACATGTCCAAATCCTGGAAAGACCTGTCACTAGCACGAAGCAAAATGCTATGGGTTTAAAATACTTTTCTTGTAATTTCAGCCATGTAGTGTCTGTGTAAATGCAAATATGCAGCCATTTATAGTAGGGGTTATCTGGTTTTCTCTTACTTGTCCAGACCATTTTAATTCACAGCAATTCAAGCATCAGGGATGTACTGAATCCATTTTTGGTATATTAGTTAGGGACTTGCTTAGACAGGAGAAAGTCTTCATAATTATAATATCTTAATTTGTTTTACATGACCTACAAACTATTCAGCCTAATAAAGAAACTGTACTAACGTCTAACTGCATTCAAAATATCAACAAACTGTTTAAAGTATTGATTCTAGCATTTAATAATAATTCTTCTATGGAAGTAGTACCTTTGTGCCTACAATCTGGAACAATATACTGTTTTCTTAACTGTATTTTTACAACTTAATTTCTCCATAAAGCACAATGTAGTATTTAGGGTTTTCTCCTTCTGACACAGTCTTATTATTTTTCCTATTAAAATAATATTTTCATATACCCATGTGTTAAACCAGTAAGTCAGTCCCTTTTGGGGGAAAAAGAAAGCAAACCATGTTGTTTAAAGTAATTGATAATTGAAGTCTTGTTTTTACAGTGGACCACTCTACAGATACATTAGTGGGGAAATTCAATCCTTATTGTCACTCCGGAGTAAAGGAGCTTACATATTTGAAATATCAGTAAAAACTCATTCATGAACCTCCTACTGACAGCTGCAGTAACTTAATTAATGCAGACGCCACGTGACATTTTGCCATTGATTCTAACCACAAAGATCAAGACTGAGGCCACAAAATAATTTCTAACAGTCTCTTTGACACTTGTCAAACAACATCCATCAGTATTCAGTTACACCGAAAGTGAAACTTGCAGCTTCCAACTGAAATTCTCAATCTTCCCAGTGAACTCAGTTACACTGAGTCTCTCCACAGGAATTATTCTACTCCAAAAGAATACCGGGTAAAGTGAAATTTTGTCCAAGAATTTTTGTAAAAACAATTAACCAAAACTTTCATGAAATATCATTAAAAATTATTTTAAGTTATAGAACTAAAATAATACAAATAAACTACCTTTATTATCTAGAGGCAAAACAAATATAATATTTGCTTCCAGATCTCACTGTCCTAAGTACTTACTAAAGATTAAAAAGAATGACATTTAAAGTAAATTAAGGAACAGTAAAACACAAAAGCTAAACAAGCCTCTCAAAAAAAAACTGTCAAAGACAGACCTTAGTACTTACCCATCATTAGAACATGTCAAAAATTCTTCCTTTATCTTTGGATGCCAACAGCCTGAATTGAGCATTGCTGTGTGACCCTAAAGAAATAAACACAGAGGTCTTATAAGGCCTTGTAACCTGTTTTAGGAGGCTTTACAACTTTCACACCAAATCCTTCAAGTGGAATCACATGAAAGCTGAGAGACAAATCAGACCCTTTGGACCCTTCTGACTGACATCACAGTGATTTAACAGATTGTATATACTCTATCCATTTAATCCTTCCCTGTTTTCATCTCTGAATTAGAAAACCCTGACACTCTTCCATTTTTTTTTTTTTCTTTCAGAAAATGGCATAGAATCATACTTTGTTTTTCTCTTGGGAGAACTGTAATGCATAGAAAGGATGAAACGATCAGCATCAATACAGTGTCACACAAACATTTTCAAACTACAGAAAAATAACAAGGATAACACTAACAACCAGGGTGACACAACACACACACCCAATGTCAATCTACACTAGCCAAAGATTCTGTTGGAGAAAACGGAGGAAACAGAATTTGAGAGTCAAGACAGGTTTAACCTCAGGTGAAATTTTCATAAAATACTAAAATTGCAAATTAACTAGTCAGGTTTCTTTCTTTAAGACAGAAAAAAACAGAAGGTAAGTGTTTTATGCAAAGTAAGCAACTGCCATTATGCTGACTATGAATATAACCACATTACTGGACCATATATTGTCCAGTTGGCTTTACTGCTTTGAAGTACAGGAACATGCTCATTGACTACGTTCAAAGAGAAATTTGGAATCTACTCCTGCAATGCTTGAATGACTTCAGTTTGTTTTAAGCACAAATAAGGAGAGAAATATTGAAAAGTTAATGAGGCAATATAACAAATATTTTAGCATTTTGACTGTTGGACCACAATATACTGGAATTCTAGACATTTACAAGAGAAAGAACATCTAAATTATTTTTAAGCAAACAAGAACTAAAGCAGATGTCATTTGATGGTTTTATATATGTATCACTAGCCAAAAGAAATAAGTCATCTGACAAGAACAGCTTTAGGCAAAACAGTATTTAGCCTAGCTATTTGGCAATATACTTTACAAGCAATAAGTAAATCAACTTTATCATCAGTTTGAGCTTTAGATTTTATCATTCTTTTTTAGGCTTAAGCTATTTTAAAAAACTGAGTTGAATGTAAATCATCTACGTAAACAGAACCATTGTATCAGAATTTGTGGAAATACAGGGCAAAATGGTCAAAACACAATCAACTGTGGTTGAAGTACTTCAAAACTATGAATGAACCCTTCAGTATTTGCATTTTTAACTACCATAAATAATATCCACATTGTTGCTTTTTAGTCTCACCCTCACAGCTTGCAAGTGAACAACCAACCACCTCCAGCCCCTGCCTTGAAACCTCCAGCCCCTGACTTTACCTTTGTGTTTGTCATATCCACAATGTATTGGTCTCCCTTTATGCATTCCATTACCGGGAAGCCATCTCTGTCAAGGACTTTTGCCTGAGAGTTACCAGAGACAACGAGAATGACATCTCCTGTGCTGCTATACTGTAAAGACTTGATTTGGTGACTATAAAGAAAAGAAAGAAGAAAAGGGAAAAAAAGGAGAAATAAAGCATTTCAATTAACGTTTCCGTAAACCTACACTAAAACAAAAGTTAATGGTGAGAAATGATACTGCAGAAACAAACCCCTGTACACTCCTATATCAAAGAAGTGAGAGGCAGAAAATATTTTATTAATGGAATAAAGTTTTTTATTCCACTGTGTGTGTGCATATGCATGTGTCCTGTTTCTTCCAACTACACACAGCTCATCAAACACGTAAAATTTCATTTCTGGCAACCATATTTCTTTAAGAATGGTATTATAACTCCAGTGAAAAAATAGTATGTGTCAGATTTAACAACCCAGAGATGAAAATTCTTTTTCATCTTCCCAAAAGTCAAATAGGGAATTACAGTTATCTGTAAATTACTATAAAAGGATGTTGTAGTCAAACACAAAACTTCATTGTACTTCGCACACCAGCATATTATTAGTCATAGGTCAGCATTCTTGCAACTTCTTCCATGGTCGGGGCTTTAATTTCATCAAAGTCCAAGATAAAGTTAAATATACCATCAGGCCTGGAAACATGACAATAGATAACAATCTGTCTAGTCTACTATGTCTTCGGTGGAGTGTTCATTTGTTGTACCAGTGTTCTCACATATTTATTCCATTGATTGAGAAAACCTGGGGCAGAAACCATGGAATAATACTGAAATGACAAAAATGAACGGAAAGTGGAAAGCTGACTGACGAATGAGAAGCCCATTTCCAGCTTCAGCATATTCTCTCAGTATCTTGTTTTATGAACAAATTTCATGGCTCTTGCTGTATCTGAAGCAGATATCCCTTTAATCCCCTAAACTCCATTACAAGGATAGCAAAGAATGCAAAGCAGTCTATGCACTTCACACCTGCCAGAATTTATATCCTGGCATATTAACAGAATGTGCACAGAAACATTACTTTACACTAATACTTCAGCACTGCATGTAGATTATTCTTAAGTACGGGACCAGAACACATTTGCTAGCTAGATTTGGATTCCCATGGCATCCAAAGTGTCTTTGAGGAAATATCTTCCTTTAGCTTAAGAACTTAACTATGTGCATTCAAACCCTAATACCTTTCAGGAAACTACCTTTTAACACTATTTCCCACCAGCAAAGTTAACACTCGGATGACCAACAAAACCCACCATGCAACTTGTAACTTAATATTTTAGCATTTCAGTTCTCATACTGTAGTAACTTCATGTAACTGTCTCAGCAGTAGCTATTATCTGTTAAATCTGTCCTCAAACCATGAGTTACTACATGAAACACTAAAAATATCATAATACTTATTTTATAAGTTCTGCATTGATCATAGTAATCTAAACTAAGCATAAGTTTCTTATTTAAAAAATGTTTGGCAAAACTGATTACATTATAATTCAAAAGCCAAAAATTGCTTCAAGCACCCTATTATGTTTTACCTATTATGTTTACCAATAGGGTAATGTTTATTTGGTATTACCAACTGGCAGCCAAACTGGACTGACTATTATAAACTGATGTTTTTTTTGTGGAGACACTCAAGTGTGGGTATTTCTAAAATAGATCACAGTCAATGTCTGAAAAAAACATTCTGATCCTCAAGAGCAAAAATGAATACTTTCTCAGAAGATGGCCAGCTACACTAAGCTCAGAGGACACACTGAAAGAAATTAAAGGAAACTCACAAGAAAATAATATCTTAAGTCTAGAATATTCTCTGCAGACAGCTGATAAACCTAAAGAATACATCAAATTCAGCTTTTGTAGAACAAACATATAGTAAGAATTAAAAATTTCTTCTCAGTTGTATGCCAAGTGCTCTTGCCCATTCACATGATTCATACAAAGCTCAAAATATTCCTGAGCCCCACCTGAGTACTGTATACAGAATGAAGTACTTATTAGGTTATATTTCTCATACTCTAATGCTGAAATTGGCAAAAAGAAAATAGCCAACATCTCCAAAGCACAGGTTCCTATTTTGCACTTAACACTGTTGAAATGTAAGAATAAAAAAGAAACATTTACAAACTAGACTGAAACATTATTTTCACTTGATGCACATCTCAAGCATGAAAAGGATCTGAACACTGGCTAAGAACAAACATCTCGGAAGTAAAATCTGATTTCTGAAAGAATCCACAATACATAAAGGCCCACAGAGTCTTCTGAAAAAAAACCAGTCTTCAGACACTGAAATACTAAAAATAAAACTACAGACATTAATACCATTAACATGGCACTGTTCACAATTCAAACAATGTCGTCTCATTGCTTCTTAGTAGTTCTGTACCAGCATGTCTGAACAAACTTTGCTTTCATCTTAAAATTTCTTTTAGTAATGAAAAGCAACTGGTTTAGCAGCACCTAGCACAACTGAACATAAACAATAATTTATCAAATCAGTCACGTGAAAAAATTTGTTTGAGAGACAAGATTTCCATAACCTTTATCTAAAGAAAAAAAAAAACAAACCCACATCTTCTTGACTGTGCAATATGGCTTTTAAAATCATGTCTAGAAATTGCTTCTGTAAGTAGAGTATTTACAAAGTCCCAGAAGTTACCACTTTTCTGATGTTGACTGGAACATGACCAAGAGTGAGGCTCTGCAGAGGCAATTCTTTAAGAAAATACTTTTAGTTCTTATTAATGTTATAGGAAAAGTCTTGGGAAACTTACAAAAACAGTTCCTTGTAATAGCATTAATCCAAGTCATTTTGGTTTAAAGCTGCCAAATGTGCACAGCACATTGTACCAGGACCTGCAGAACAGACCTATATACGTGGGTAGAATCAAGACACACAAATATTTTCTACATACATAACAGCTTTGCCTTACACTTGCTTTTGGCTTTAACACCAAGATATGGCTTGAAAGTACTAGCTTTTTGTCAGGCTGGGTTTTTTTTAAACTTTACATCACAAATCCAATGAGAAATTAACAGAGTAACCTGATATTATGCCACAAAATGAAGCCTTGACAATACAGAATTGATCTCAGGCTCCTTCATTTTTAAAATGAAATTAAATTTATGGCTCCAGATCTGGATTTCTGCTAACACCTAATGTTTCCATACCAGAACTCCTCAGAATTCTTTGAAATTCAAGTCTGTGAATGCTAACAGCCCTTGCAATAAACTTCATAGCAAAAAAAATAAGAACATATAAACACCTGGACACAAGTTATATAATATTCCACAGTGTTCACCACCTTGTCTCAATGTCAGCATGAAAGAACTTGAAGTTTAATCTTTTACCAGACAGAGATATAGTTTCAGTTTTACGTTTAGAAAAAGATACAGAAGTTGTATTTGAATAATAATTTTTTTAAACCCCCAAAATTAGTTCATGAGACTTGGAACCTAAGTGTAATTTTCAAACTTCACACCAGTCAAGTCTATTTTTAATATAATTTCATGTTTAGGTTTTAAGTACTTTATTTATACATCAACATACTCAAACTACAAGAATTTCACAAAGAACATTTATATAAAAATACTTGTGAGAACCTTGCAACACTCTAAATGAACAGTGTCAGGAATAACAAATATTTTAAGTTCATATTTTATCATTAGTTTTTTGCCAAAAGGAGCTTACTAATTTATCTGCAAGCTATCCCTGAAATAGAACATTAACATACAGTCTACTTGTGGTTTTTATACAACATTTATGTTTTATACCATTATTAGCAAGTACAACTAAATTTGAATGCACTCTTCTGTTAAACTTGAAAATGTTTCATTAAAATAATTTCCTACTGTGGGAGTAAAGACTGTCAGCTCATTCTGCTCACTTATGACAGTGGAAGGACAATAGCATTTATATCCTGCTAATTAATCATGTAAATGAAACTCATGCCAGAAAAGTCTGAATGTCACCTTACATTTGAAAACTTTCATTTATTTATTCCTAAGTGGCATGTGTATTTAATTATGTTTTCAAAGCCAATGTGCCATTTGTCAGTTTGTTATAAGAAGTCAAGGTCTGTCAAAGAGATTGGAATTGCATAATGCATTGAAGCACACATTTTACTTTTCTGATTTTTCACACTTCAGAACAACAGTAAGAACCCCTTTCTATTTTGCTCCTCTTCAGGATAATAGCCCGAACTTTTTCTCATCTTTCCTTATCCAGATTTTTGGCATAGCTATAGTCAGTTGTATGCATTCTAGGCTTCCAAACTGGCCAAAACTCAGCTGTAGCTTTTTAAGATAGTAATGATTAAAAATAGACATTTTAAGTACTACTTTGTGTATAATAAAGTTCAATCGTTTTTTAAGCAT
>VYZQ01022060.1:62092-78340 GCA_013400655.1 Mystacornis crossleyi
TGCTTCATCCCTGGAAATGTTCAAGGCCATGTTGGATGATGCTCTGAGCAACTTGGTCTGTGGAAGGTGTCTCTGCCCATGGCAGAGGGGTTGAAATGAGACAGTCTTTAAGGGGGGAGGACATGTTGTGCATGTGCATTCATTAGTTTTCTTCCAGAGCAACCGCTTTGCTCACTGCAGCCCTACTGGGAAGCAGCAAGACATCCCATGCAGATGGGAAGTAGAGAATAAATCTTCTGCTTTCCCTTGGTTCCACATGTCGTCTGCACTTTTANCAGTCTTTAAGGGGGGAGGACATGTTGTGCATGTGCATTCATTAGTTTTCTTCCAGAGCAACCGCTTTGCTCACTGCAGCCCTACTGGGAAGCAGCAAGACATCCCATGCAGATGGGAAGTAGAGAATAAATCTTCTGCTTTCCCTTGGTTCCACATGTGGCCTGCACTTTTAGTTCCTTACACTGCCTTTATTTTGATCCATGTGATTTTTTTTCCATCTACCTCTCTTCTCCTGCTCCATCCTGCTGAGGATGGGAGTGATAAAGCAGCCTGGTGGGCATCTGGCATCCAGCCAAGGTCAGCCCACCACAAGGTAATGGTGTAGGTTTTCCAATAGCTACACATGACATTCTAAAAGGTATAGCCCACACGGCATTAAGTGACATTTGCACAGACTCAGTGGTTTAGAAGCTGAGAAGCAGCTGTAACTCAAAATTCCCAAGCAAAGCTGTGATTGTGAAAACGAGTTTATTGTTCAGCTGACACTACAGAGCACACAGACAAAGGTATAAATGTAATACAAATTAAGTTTTGAATGCTCGATCATTCCCTACGCTATAAACTGGTGTTTGCCATTCTTGGGATGCAAAAAACTGTTTAACAGCCACTTGCCATTCAAGCACATTCCATAAAAACCAAAGTGTGAAAAGCAAACAGTTTCCAAGATTCACCGACAACAGCCATCGCCCACAACATAAGATGTGCTATTTTTGTGAATCAAAGGCTTTCATAGAAACCATCTGTTGCATTCTTATCTTAATCACTGCAAGGTTGCTTCTCTGCATTGGAATATTATAGAATACTTCATTTCATGTACCTTACCACAAAGGTAGGTGTCCTAGGTTACAGTATAAGATGTAACCAAAAGTATGTATTCTATTATTATCTCCANATTGTAAGTCTATACTGTGTCAGCACTGAATTTAAGTTTCAAAGGATATCTTAACTACTTTAAAGAGTTCTTTCAAAAATTCAAAGAAAAAAAGATAAATTTATTAACAAACAAAATTAACTAGAACAAACTTAATTTATTTTAATTGCTAGCTCCTTCAGGTGACAATAATTAAATTCCCATTTTCATGAGAAGAGAGAAGTACTAACTTGAAAACATTTTTGCTTTATACCACACTCACGTTGAACAGTATTCTGGCTACTTAGTTTAGGGAAGAAGAACAGATAGGAATATATTCTACCACCTGATAAATCAAACATCCTGAGCCTGAAAGTCAGACATTTGGCGACTGCTACCGGTGCTAAGCTCTGCAGTGTCCAAGGGATGCCTGCCAGTTAAAAGTAACTGTTTAGACTACTCAAAACAAAAAATGAAGATAACAACATCCAGGAACATATCTGGCATAACATCTCCAAGTTAGCTAAACATTTACAAAAAATCAAGGTGGCTTATTCTATTTTAGTTAACCATGAACTTCCCAAATAACTCAGAATGCTGTATTTCTAACATGCTACAGCACATGCCTATATGCCCACAAGAAAATCAGATGCAACTACCACTTTTCCAGTTATTGCACTCCAAAGAATAAAGAATGCCATAAAATCTTTTTTTTTCACAGTCTGAAAGGGAAATATAGTTAATACATTTATGCTGATTTTGAACAACTGGATATCACGTAAACTGGAATATTACTGTAAGTCTGACAAAAAACGAAAAGGTAGAGTTTGCCTAGAGTATACCTGCACTTCCAGGACTTCAGGTTTTGTTTGGATTTCAGATGTTAAGTTTACACAAATTGATTCCACAATTTCACTAATATTGTTCTGCAAAAGTTGCATTGTAATTAAAACTAGAAGAGATAAAATCTTTAGACGATTTCTAGGTTGTTGGGGGTTTTTTGCTGTTGTTATTTTTTTTTTAAAGCACACGAGGAAATGGCAATATTTTAAATTTCTCCTTCAGCAGAAACAGAGGAAAACAGTTATGGTGTTGACATATCTCCTAATATTTTTACAAAAATTCTCAATTCCCTGGCTGACGTAAGATTAATATATATTAAATCTGTGAAATAGACTATTCTGTGAGTTCATATTCCTTCTCCAAATGAATACTCTTACCTTAAAAGCAATTTCTGCAAAGGGACACTGCAAATCAGCATCACATCTGCAGTATGGAGTTTCAGTTTATTCAGGGAATTACAGCCCTAGCAGAGTGCTTAACTCCCGTGCCTAACAACAATCTTCTATTTACTGCACCACTGTCAGTAAATACTGTGGATTTTTTTTTCCTTGTTCCTTTTGGGAGCTCCCTTATTCTCAAACAATACTCAGAAAATAGGCCACTAGCAACCAGAGGCTGAAACTAGATTAGTCTCTCCAGAATGTCTTGAAAAAAAATCAAAGACAAAACCAAAAAATCAAATAAACCAAAATTACTCACTTTTTCATGGCCCAAGCAGAGAAGGGGAAAATGATGCCTTTATGCCTAAAAGAACCTCTACTGTTTCACTTGCAGAGGTCTATATATCACTAAACGGAAATTATACTCTATGAGAGAGACTTGCAAGCTATAGATAATCTTTCACACACCAGACCCTTAAACAGGAACTTTTCTAGGTACCCAAAATACTACAGTTTACAGTGAAAAAACACTTCTTTCCTGTGTTTGCAATTGTTCCTATAAAGGATCATGCCTTCTTTGAGGATTTAAAGACCATATGCTGCCCTGGAAGAAAGTATTACTTTCCATTTCTGGATAGCTTCTTTGTTCTCAGCTCTCTCCTGAAACACTGGCTTCCTGGAAATTTGAAAAGACTACTCATTTGTGNTTTTTTTAAAGCACACGAGGAAATGGCAATATTTTAAATTTCTCCTTCAGCAGAAACAGAGGAAAACAGTTATGGTGTTGACATATCTCCTAATATTTTTACAAAAATTCTCAATTCCCTGGCTGACGTAAGATTAATATATATTAAATCTGTGAAATAGACTATTCTGTGAGTTCATATTCCTTCTCCAAATGAATACTCTTACCTTAAAAGCAATTTCTGCAAAGGGACACTGCAAATCAGCATCACATCTGCAGTATGGAGTTTCAGTTTATTCAGGGAATTACAGCCCTAGCAGAGTGCTTAACTCCCGTGCCTAACAACAATCTTCTATTTACTGCACCACTGTCAGTAAATACTGTGGATTTTTTTTTCCTTGTTCCTTTTGGGAGCTCCCTTATTCTCAAACAATACTCAGAAAATAGGCCACTAGCAACCAGAGGCTGAAACTAGATTAGTCTCTCCAGAATGTCTTGAAAAAAAATCAAAGACAAAACCAAAAAATCAAATAAACCAAAATTACTCACTTTTTCATGGCCCAAGCAGAGAAGGGGAAAATGATGCCTTTATGCCTAAAAGAACCTCTACTGTTTCACTTGCAGAGGTCTATATATCACTAAACGGAAATTATACTCTATGAGAGAGACTTGCAAGCTATAGATAATCTTTCACACACCAGACCCTTAAACAGGAACTTTTCTAGGTACCCAAAATACTACAGTTTACAGTGAAAAAACACTTCTTTCCTGTGTTTGCAATTGTTCCTATAAAGGATCATGCCTTCTTTGAGGATTTAAAGACCATATGCTGCCCTGGAAGAAAGTATTACTTTCCATTTCTGGATAGCTTCTTTGTTCTCAGCTCTCTCCTGAAACACTGGCTTCCTGGAAATTTGAAAAGACTACTCATTTGTGAGAGCAGAGCTAGGGCACAGCATGGAGAAAAAAAATGCCGAAACTACAGAAAGGTGAGCACTTTGCCTGCCTTGAGCACGAGAAAAGGTTAAAGCTAGTTTGGCTACTACCTATTTTAAATATCCTTAAGAGAGCCGCTAAACTGATCAGGGAGCTGAAGCACTTCTCTTATGAGGACAGGCTGAGAGCGTTGCTCAGCATGGAGAAGAGAAGGCTCTGAGGAAACATTATAGTATCTTCCAGTACCTAAAGGGGGCCCAAAAAAAGCTGGAGGGACCACAAAGACATGTGTCATTAGGACAAAGGGGAATGGGTTTAAACTGAAAAGAGGGCTAGATTTGGTTAGGTATTAGGAAGAAATTCTTTACTGTGAGGGTCGTGAGGCACTAGCACAGGTTGTTGAGAGAAGCTGTGGATGTCCCAGCCCCAAAGTTTTTAGGGCCAGGCTGTATGGGGCTCTGAGCCCTGATTTAGTCACAGAGGCACTGGAATGAGATGGTCTTTAAGGTTCCTTTCAATCGAAACCATTCTGTGATTCTACTATACTAAAAAACCTTTTCTGTTCCTAGGGTAAACACACCCTGCTCTTTTGGGTCTCTGGTTTCGTATACTCCGCAGGGAAGATGTCTGTTCATGAGCAGGAGTGATGAAAAGGAGGCAAGAGCTACACTTTACGGAGATTTTTCCATTTCTGGTGAAACTACAGGTTTCGCATAACAATTATCATAGAGGTGGTCTGACACCGATGATTATTACCTTATTTGAAGACAGATGGAAATGACTGGAATGCTAAATGGGCAGCAGAAATGGCTGGTGAAAGGGGAACAACAAACCCTAGCAACAACTGGTAATGAAGGTACCTCTGTCTACTCAAGAAACTGCAGCAATTCCAACTCCCAAAATAAAATGAGTCCCTACAGAAAGCCATGTTTTAATAATTCAAATTCTAGGCCTTCAGGCAATTAAGAAAATAAAACTTTCCATTTTTGTGCCTTTTCTTTAAATACATAATGTTCATGTTTTCTTTCGAGTTTTTTAAATTTTTTCTTTTCCCATCCAAAATGACTGTTTTGCATGGAAAAGCAAATGCCACACTGCTGAGGGGCAAGGAAGGAAGAGCAGGAAAGTTCTGAGACCCCTTGAAAGCCTTTTATTTTGTACACCAGCATACAGACTGACAGTGCTGAAATCTGCCTTGTGACCAGATACTAACAAATTTCTCTCTCTTCTATTTTCTCCAGCAAAGAGTTCAAAATCACAAATGCAATTAAGAAAGAGTAATCAAGATGACTAGAAAGAGTTTAAAAAAAAATGTAGTATCTCCTAATAAAAATGTTCATTCTGTAAATTATGTTACATACTAAAAGAGAGCGCTCTTAAAACATTTTAAGGACAAAAATATGGGCAGACAACTCATCAACAATCACAACAGAAAGAACAGGATATCTGACACAGTAATTCCGAAAGGAGACAGGTACAATAGCACAAGCTTTTCACAGAATCATGGAATTGTCAGGGTTGGAAGGGGCCTCTGGAGCTCATCCAGTCCAACCCTCCTGCCAAGGCAGGGTCACCTGTAGCAGGCAACACAGGAATTCACCCAGGAGGGTTTTGAATATCTCCAGAGAGGGAGACTTCACAATCTCCCTGGGCAGTCTCTAAAGTTTAGACATAAAATACCACAGAAAACCACTGAATTCTGGAGATAAACCACTATTTACCTCAACCACCAAAGAAATGTGGTCCAACTGCTGCAGTATCTAGGCACAACCACATGTTAATATGAATAGCAGAAGGCTTCAATTCATGCTTGTTGTTACTTGCTACTGTCTGTATCAAAACGTGTTTCGTTTACAGGTCAAGTATTCTCTCTCATACATCACTTAAAATACAACCCAAATGCTTCTTTTCAGTGTAAAGTTACGGAAGGCCATAAAACTTCACAGGGGGCACTTGCACAACCTTCTTGGACTGGAATTAACCTAACCCCCACAAACAAGCAGTTTTTTCCTTTCTATCTCACATCCAACTTCGATATGCAAGTGAAGGAAATTAAGAGACTATTTTAGTGATGATGAACAAAGAGAACAGAATCCTGTTCCATTCTTCAATATTAAGTCTGAAACACTATTTGAAAAAAGATGAAAGGGTGTGGAGGGGAGTATTTCACAAATCTGGCAGAAAACATCCCTCATTGCAGTTTTCAAACTAGATAAATGTTTTAAGCTGTTAGGCACCCAGATGAATTTTCCATGACAGCAGTAAAAGGTGAAGGCAGTAGTAAGTGTTCTAATTTATTTTTTCTGTTCTTTTTTAACCTCATTTTTTCAAACAAACACACACTGATGTCATGTTTTGTACCACAATCATGCACTGATTAAAACCATATTACTTGTAAAATGGGCAGGTTTTCCAAGTCACAGTTTTCCACCTTTCCCTCTGTAAATTAAACTGAAAATAAACGTGTAAGATATACACTAAGGCTGCACAAGTGAACACTCAAGAGAAAGATGGAGTATGACAAATCACACTATGAGAGATGGGCAAGATGTTGTTCTACAGCAACAGAAAAATATAAATATTTTTGGGTTTACAGGAGTGCATTACTCAAAAACTTCCATGCAGAAGGAAGCATACAGATTTGAAAGGACATTTCAACAACTTTTCATTTCCTCTCTTTTAGGTGTTAGAATTGAAAGATATAGTCTCATTCAGACTTGCATGTTATTAAACTCAGCTTGGCCCAAGTTCATACAATCTGAGTTTCTAAATGTGATCATCTAAATACGGAAGACACTCCAGACTTCCTATACAGCCTTCAAAAATAAGCAAAAATCTCAAGAAGAATAATCAGTGTACCAAAAAACCAAAATCATTTGGAAACCTCTCCTCTTCATGAATTATTCTGGAAAGTGCAAACCATCCGAATTCCTAGCATAGGTGCCTTGATGACATTGGATGAATCAGGGCATGTGTGTCTGTATTATCTAAATTCCTGGTCTGAAGATAAAGGAAAATATTCTGGAAAACAGGAGGATGCATGTAAACACTGGTACGAATTATCTGGGCTGGCATTCCCACAAAACACACAAAATATCTGTGACTCATGGAAAAACATAGATAACTGCAAGATGAATGCAGAAAACCTTCAAAATTAACAGAAATATTGGAAGGGCCCTACAAAATTATATCGTTCCCAGTTAGCCTTTAATTTAGGTAAGTCAAAACAGCGCAGAACTTCCATCTTGAATTTTAAGTATAGGAAGATCACGGAGATGTTATTCTTTCCTGTAGTGAACTAAGAGGTCGTGCTTCAGTGTGCACTCAAGAATTAAAAGATGCTTTAAGTAGATGAACTTCCTTTCAAATACCTACAGGAAGTAAATTTAATTATTCTATATGGAAATAGTACTGTGGCTAGTTTCTCCCAGTATCATCTAATTCACAGATTCATGGCATTTTTTCTTATGATCTGAACCTAAGAGTTTTGTCAGGTTCAACCAGCAAGGGAAAAGACCTTAGATTAAATCTTTATTCCAACACGACTGCCTAAAAATAATAAATTTCTAATGTTATTATAGGTCAGATACAAGATATTTTATTAGACGATGGGTCAAATGGTAACTCAGAGACTGTGGCATGACACAACAGGACAACATTAATTAACTCTCCCCGTCGCTGTCATGCCACTTACCAGGACATCCTTTTTTCTCCAAGGAAAAGACTCCAATGGCTTAGCAGTTTAGAAAAGGTTATTACAAATAGAATCTCAGCATGTTTGCAACCACTTATTTTAGATATAAACACCAAACTTCTGAAGTACAGCAAAAAGCCTGCTTGATCTGTCTTCTGGGAGCTACTTTTGATAGATCTCAGGAGGCTGCTATTTTTCTAGATTCCAAAACCTCATTCAGATAAATTTCTAAATTTGTAACAAGCCTTTGATTTATGAAGTCAAAGTTTATATTAATGGTTATGACCTGAGAATTGTTCTCACAACGTATACCAAAGAAATTCTCTTGAGCCTTTTCTAAAACAAGTTATTATCATTGATAAAACTGATTTAAATCTAAATTTGCCTGGAGTTATTCAACTTTCCTCTGCAGTTTCTGGGAGACAGGTTTACTTAAACTGAGTGTTCCAGTTACATTCCACTCACATAACCACCCACATGTTTCATCTTTATCTTCTCAGTTTCAAATGTGTATAAATATAAATACTTCATACGTGCTGAAACAGTAAGTACAACTGCCACATACCACCAAAAAGCAACCGTGTTCAGTCAAGCCACAGTTTTACTACAGTAAGAAGATACAAAGCATTAGTGCTACCTGCCATGTCAGGAATGAAAAAAATCTCTAGCATTTTCAGTCAGGCATATCCTTTATTAAGGTTATTCTTCAGAGTTGAATGGAGTACTTTGTTTTAACATAATGGAATACTTCCATTTACTCTGCAACAGTAAAACAGCTCACACAACCATAGATCAGCTGACAATGAGGAAAAATAAACTCTAAAAGCTATGTTCAGGTTGGTAGGTTTCCAAACCATAGCTTAATTATGAAATCAGAAAGGATAAATAATTGTGAACTTTTAAGTCTTCGAAGCAGAAGTGACAAATGTTTAGTTCAGATGCAAACAGGTATTCACTTACTTTACATTCAGCTTGTGTAGAATTTTGTACCACAAATTCCATGTGGGATTTCTATCACAAGGAATATGCCATAAAAGACACCCATGTAAGAATCCAAAGGCAAAACATAGCATGCACAACCACAATGAACTTAACATTTGTTAATGCATAACGTTTTTCAGCCTGTTAGCCAGTTAGCTTAATTACTTACATTAAACTTGCCACAAAACATCTTTTATCTAAACTATACAGACACTTAATCGTTATCACCATTTGGCAAACTTTAGGGAAAAAAGAGCATGAAGTTCTTTCACCTGACTCACTGTTGGGGGTTGAGGAGGTTTTCTTTTTGTGTGTGTATGTGTTCTTTTCTTCTCCTCTCAAAGGAATTTTTTCCCATGTTAAGAGACGATTGCTGGGGTACTTAAAAGAAACAAAGGACCTAGCCAGCCACAAGGGAGGGGCCCAATTGTCCCTTTTTTGGTCTTGGTGGCGTCTTCTCAGGTGGGGGAGCAAAGACATCTCGAGATTTAGAACTGGAAAAAAGAGGTGGGGTAGGGTGCTTGGGATTCATTGCCCTCCTGGCATTTGGAGGGAGCGGAGACTGCAGCCGGAGTGGGGAGAACTCATCTCACTACGAGGCCGTGTTTTCTGCTGTCTTTGTCCTTCTGCCCTGCCCTGCCTCCGCCATCCCTTCANAAGAGAAACCATGAACCCCTAGATGTTTTTCACTCTTTAAAATAGCTTTACTGTTCTCTAGATTCAGTCTCTGTCTCAAAATAAAATTACTTCTGAAGTATCTTACAATTCAGAAACATGTACAAAGTTAAACATGTTTTTTCAAAAACATATTCCTCCCCTCTATATATTCAAGAAGTCAATGATACTATTAAGCCTTCATAATTCATGCAGCAAAAACCAATTTTAGTTACATGCACTTCCATGAAAGTATACTAAAATTATATATGCAGTAGAAGAAGTATTAAAGCTTCATTTGCAAGTTACATAAGCAGTGAATTTAAGTCCATCAGCAGCAATACACTTAAGATTTTAATCCTGGACTCATCAAAACTTAAAAAATACAACACAACCAAGAGATGATCAATATTTGGCACTGCTATCTAAACAAATATGGTATTACTACAACTGAAATAAAATGCATTTTTCCTCTTATCAAAAAAGAGCCTTATGCTCATTTTAAGACTTCTGGTGAACATGTTAGCATAAAATTTCATAAGCATCAGGATGATACAACCTCTATACCAGTATAACCGCAACCTCATTAGCAAGCCATCTCTTTTAAATTGTTTGTGGTTTAACGACCAAAATTAAAACAATACACTATTGATGTAGACCAATCCTTGACCTTTGACTGTGCAATTTATTTCACTCCTACATACTTCAGTTTCCTCATCTGAAAAAAATGTGAATAAATAATACCTTTTTCAAGGCATCTGCCACTAGGGTTTCAGCAATGTTGAAGTTTTTTGCATTCCCTAGGGATCCTGTTGTTCTTAGCAAACACACTACAGTCAGCAAACTAAACAATTACAGCTCAAGAGAGAGATGTCCACAGACTCCACTTTTCAACAGTTATTGTAAAAACGTGTTCATTCAAATATTTACTTCAGGACCTTGCGAGACAGAAATTTATGCAAAACATCCCATCTACTGACAATGACTGCAGTTGTCTACAAACTTACCAAATAACTGGTAAGGAATCAAAAGTGTGTGTGTGTGTTCGTCAGCTATTCATGAAAAGAAGATATGCAACCACAGGGCGAAGGCAAGGGGATGAGGGTTAAAAATTACAGCATGTCTCTGTTACTGCAGGAAGGAAGAACAATTTCCTATGTAGCTTCCACAGCTGGTTCCAATTCTATTACTGTTTCGATTACTAATTCTCCCATGCCACCCATAAATTACCTTCAAAACATTAACATTTAAGCTCTCTTATGGCAGCACAATTTTATGTAATGTGACATGTGAATAAATTGCTAAGCGACTTTATGCATCTGGAAAGAGGAAAAGATACATTCATATTGTATGGACTTGAGGTCCATACTTGGTAGAAACACACCTTCCTTCATGCTTCACCCAGGCGGATTCTTTTATCTAAAGCTTATGGCAGAAGAAAGCAGTGCATTAAGGCCAGACTATGTACCTCATATTGCTACAACAGTTGTAATACCCAATGACACTGCAATAATTTTCAAAATGTTCAAGGCCAGTACTAAGCACTAGGTTAAAAATGGTAACAAGTGTGAATATCCTGGATTTATTTGTAATTAAAGCAAATAATTGTAAAAAGTTGTGCCCAACAATTACAAAATACGCTTGTCTTCTATGCATTTATATGGTATATTTTACTACAGTACCTATATATGCTGAGATCTCTTCATCATATTGTATCAAAAATATGATTTCCATACATGTAATGTAGTCCGAAAATTCCAAATGATTACAATTAAACCTGACAGGACACACAGCTAGACAGAGAGCCATTGATATCTACAAAGCAATCAAACTGTAATTGTTCAATACTCAGTTCTGGGTTATACAGGAAAAGAACAAAGACCTCAACACATCTTTCACTGGAATGTTGCCCATGTTAAATCCAACACTTACTATAGTCATTCCTCAAGGAGTCTGAGGTATAGGAGTATACAGAAGCAATGCTTTCACTTTTTAATCCAGACTAAGATAAAGATCCATTGTCTTGGCAACAGACAGCATTTTAGCTGTGTGCATGGAAAAAGAACACAAAAATTCAACAACACACCTTATTGAAATGGCTCATTTCACAGATTTTTATTGCCATTATTTAAAATCTCATACATCTTTCTTCCTTCATAGCATATAGAAAATGTAGATTAGCTAAAACCTATGATATGTGTCCTTATTCAATAGGTTTCTTATCTTGACAAGGAGTTGCTGCTGATATTCCATACTACACAAATATTACTCGAGTTATAGGAAAAATCTTCCTTTACAATCTAAAATTTAAGCTTGGATTATATGACTCAAATGAAATTGCTATTAATTGTATACATAATAAACTTGTTAACCTAGTTGAAATGGATTCACAACAATATGCATCTTCAACTTGGTTTTAACAGTCACCGATATATTTTTAGCTCATACCAATCTAATACAAAGATGGCAGCTTCAGATATTCAGATGAAGTTCTACAATTACTTTCTTTGCAAGAGTCAGGAAAGAAAAGCACAGTCCATAGATATAAAGAACTCCAGATTTCAGACCACATATCTACTACATATCTGCCATAAAATTTTCAATATGACAGTTGCTTTTGTGGTTGTATGTTTAAAATAGCATAAAATGTCCCATCTCGCAGGTGTGTTACCCTGATACTCCAGTAAATATAGTAGGTTTGTTCACTGAGCTTCTTGGATGCCACCAAGACAGAAACCATTATTAATCCCTATTATTTATAAAGAATCACTGAATAGTTCAGTTGACAGGGACCTGTAAAGGCCATTTAGTTCAGTGCCCCTGCAATGAACAGGGATATCTTCAACTACATCAGGTTGCACAGACCTCTGTTCAACCTGGTCTTGGACTTCATTTCCAGGGATGGGGCATGTACCATCCGTCTCTGGGTGACCTGTTCCAGCATTTTACCCTCCTCAGTGTAAAAAACCTTGTATCTAAGCTAAATCAACCCTATTTTAGCTCAATGCCATGACCCCTTGCTCAATAACTACAGACTTTGCTAAAATATTTGTCCCCATTCTTTCTTATGGGGCTCCTTTAGGTACTGGAAGGCTGCAGTAAGGTTTCCTCAGTGCCTTCTCTTCTCCAGGTCCCAATTATCTCAGACTTTTCCTCATAGCAAAGGTGCTGCAGCCCTCTGAGCGTCTTTGTGGCCCTTCCCTGGACTCAAGCTGAAAGGTCTATGTCCTTCTTTTGTTAGGGACTGGCAGAATCCCCTCCCTCCCCTGCTGCCCACAGTGCTCTGGATGCAGCCCAAGACACGTTTGGCTTTTGGGGCTGCAAGCACACATTGCCAGGTCATTTCCAGCTTTTCATTCCCAAGTCCTTCTTGGCAGGGCTGCTCTCCGTGCCTTTGTCCTTCAGGGATGTAAAAACAAACAAAAAAACCCCCATAACGGGGGAAAAAAAATAACAAGTTTTGTGTATAATGCTTATGTTACAAGTGCAGTCTTGCTGTTGTTGAGAAATCACATCTCCTGGCTGACTGATTGGTGAGGTTCCTAGGGAATGCATGATTCCATAATGTAGTATGTCGGAGACCCCACCGCAACACCGTAACTACTGTTTCCATTAAAAAAGCAAGGTCAAAAATCTAGCATTTCTTCCCGTGTAACAAGCAAGTCCAACATGCTATTCTATCAAAAGAGAAACAAAAGTACAAAATATGCCAAAAATGTGCATGAGAGAAGCAGTGAGCTTATAAACACTTATTGGCTTTTCACAGGAAAGGATGAAGTGGTGGGAAGGAACATATGACCCATAAAATAATCTGAATCAAATGCAGTCCAAGATTTTTCGCTCAAATTTGTTCGAATTCTCTGTTATGGACATATTCCAGACAACTCATAAAGAAGCCAAAACAAGGATTCCCAGTTGTGCATAGTTTGCTGTACTTGGGCAGAATTTAACTCCTGTTTCTGGAGTTCATTCTGTAAGCTCAAATTCTTCACATTAACCTCATGTTTGACATCCCCCTTGAACGTGTGATCCATGAAATGACATGGTTTAGTTCTGAAACTAATGCTGTCTCACGTAACACCACTGCTGTCCCCAACTCGACTGTTTCCCAAGCCTCTAAAGAACTTACATTTCACCTCTTGGGAGCCACACAAAATGGACAGTAGATATGCTTATAAATCAAACTGTTTTGCTATCAGTTTTTCAATGCTATTATTCTGTTTACAGAAAAATTGCAAAGTACAGTCACTTGAAGGCACTTTTCTTTACATTCTTGCTCTCAGAAATTACCTGAAAATCAAATATCATACATTTCAGATACTCTGGATCCTCAGCTCATTTAGCTACCACAAGTAATATCCAGTCTGAGCCAGCAAAAATGGATCTCTGTGTAGAGAATGATGGCAACCCCTTGTCTTTATGTTCCTCTCATGAGATCTGATAAACCACCACAGACAGGGAGAAACTTCCATTACTTTATTTAAGGAGTAAAATTAGTCAGTTTAGTATTCACTTCATAATTCAGTTCTTTCAGAAATGACTATAGGGCAATCTATCAAAATGGGAAAACCTTTAAAATGCAGAAACCCTGACACTGGGTAAGTTTTTCCTACCTGTGAACCACTTACCCTTAGAATTTCAGTGTAATACAGAATTAAGGAAATAGAGAAAGCAAAAGAATCCTGCTTTTAAAACACAATTATCAGTTTGAGACAAACAGGTACAAACATTACTAAAACCCACTATAAGTTACTCATGCATTCTGAAATCCTCACAGTCATTATGATACTGAACAATTCCAGTAGCACAGACCATAGGTGAGGGAACAAGCTAGAAAGAGTGAGCAAATGCATATAAATAGATTTTTGCAGCTGGTTGTGGATATCAAGGACTTACAAGTATCTATTAATACTGACAGGGACCAGGCAGATAGAAATTGCACTATTAAAATTTTGCACAATAAAGGGAGTGGGAGAGCTCTGTCTAAGACACTGGAATTTTTCATAAGCTTACATATTTGCTCCAAGATGATATTTACTGTTTGAGTATCCACAAACTCAAATAAACTCAATTAAAGAACTCAAATAAACAATAAGCTATAATGCAAACTGCATGCAATTTAACCTATCCCCCCCAAAGGATGAAAGTCCCGAGATGACCTTCTTAGAACTTGTAATTACAACAAGGTATGGTATGTTAAGCCTAATGCTTACACAGTAAGCCCTTCTCACTGTAAACGTGCCAGACTGAGAGGTTATTGTCAGTGTGCCTCCTGCATGCCTTTTAGCAAGAATGGCACACAGAGAGGTCAGGCAGTGCATTGTCTGGGGCTGCCACACAGTGTTTTCAAAGCCCCTACAAAATCTAAGGCTAGGTTGTTTTCTTTCATGAAAGATGACTTGTTACAGGTTAAAAATAAATCAAATATTATTTATTCAACTTATTTAAAATAGAAACATTCTGCACATGTTTGGATTCACATCAGCTCTTGGCCCGCAAGACAAACTTCCTAACACAGAAAGCCTAAACCTAGCAATGATCTTTCTTTAAGATGATCTGTGCCTCAATCACTTCTGATTTAATTTTCTTTATCTACAAAAATTTCAATACCTACAAGGAGCTTTGAACCAAAACCAAAGGAAGTTCTAGGAAGTTCTAGTTACTGGGAAATTCTCCTGCTCAATTTAGTTCTGAAAATGAGCCAATTACCTTAGTATGTAATCATAAGAGAAAACACAGCATAAAAATACTTCTTCATTTACATATAAATTTGTTTTTAAATGCTCAAAAAAAAAATCACTAACTAATATTCCAAAAAGGTGAACACACAAGAGGTGCCAAGGTTGACTCCAGAAAAAAGAAGAAANTTTTAAAATGCTCAAAAAAAAAATCACTAACTAATATTCCAAAAAGGTGAACACACAAGAGGTGCCAAGGTTGACTCCAGAAAAAAGAAGAAAAATCTTCTTATTATAGTTGGAAAGCAAGTATGTTTAAAAATACATAACCATCAGAAGGAAACATGAATCTGCAATCCCATGTTTTCCATTTCTTTTTCTCTCCATGCTTTGGAAATTTTCAATACTTTAAAGTATTACTCAGAGTAACATTAACTCTTCTTCAGACACCCATCCACAAGATGCAGCTAGACACAAAATTTTCCCAGAGAACTTGGATAATTTCTGTGATATTCTCCCACCCACTCAAACTTGGTTGCAGAATCCTAGAAGTATTAGGCAGAGTTGCAGCTTCCATTAGGTCCTACACTGTGAGATGATCCTCAAAAGGAAAACTAATGCATTAAATTGCATTAAACTACATTAAACTAACTAATTATAGAGTTAAACTACAGATGACAGCTATTATATTTTTTACAGGATAGGACTAGTTTTCATAACTATCATGTGAATTGGGCAGATGCTTATTTAAAACAGCCTTATAAATAGCATAATTATAGCTGATTTAGATTTAGTGACATTCATTTTACTCAAGGGAATTAATACTTCTGCTGAAAATGCATTGAATTATTTTACTACTGCTCATTCACTGAAACACTGAATGTAGTGTTTTATTTGGACAACAAGACTTTGAGAAATCACAAGAAACTACCATTAGGCCTTCTCATAAATTCACTGTCTATTCAATGTATCATAATTGTCTTCCCTAAGAAAAATATTTTATGGACAGCAACTAGACTAAGCCTCACATCATTAATTCAGAGATTATTGAAAGGATCTGCCTTTAAAATTGCAGTTGTCCAATGCAGAAACTTTACTACTTACAGGCTTGTGCTGTCACAAATATAAACATTTGTTATTTCAAAAATACATTTTTCAGAAGTTCCTTTACAGAAAGGAGAAAAATGTGACAGAGTCACAAGAGACAGGGATACAAGCAGGAATGGGACAAAGAGGATCAACAGAATGCCTGATCCCTAACAGGAACCTTA
>VYZQ01022060.1:99444-115177 GCA_013400655.1 Mystacornis crossleyi
CCCCCCCCACTTCTGACACACTCTAACAATGTGATGTCCTTTTTAAATTGAGGTGCCCAAAACTGCACATAGGACTCGAGATGGGGTGTGCAACCGCACAGTACAGTGTAGAATGGGATAGTCACCTCTCTTGACTGGCCAGCAGTGCTGTGCCTGACGCACTCCATGACATAGTTGGTTCTTCTGGCTGTCACTTTTGGCACACTCTTGACTCATACCCAACTTGTCATCAACCCAAAACTCAGATTGCTTTTCATGGAGCTGCAATCCAGCCACGCATCCCCCAGTTTCTCCGTGCAACCATCATTTCCCTGTCCTGTGCGGAGAATCTGGCACTTGTTAAGATTTTATATGATTGGTGATTGATCACCTCTCTGATCACCAAATCTCTTGTAAGGTTCCTCTACCATCAAGGGAGTCAACTGCTCCTCCTGGTTTAGTATCATCAAACTTAATTCCTGCAACCAGGTCATTTATAAGAACATTAAAGAGCACTGTCCCTAAAATTTAGCCCTGGGGAACCTGCTGGTGACTAGGCACTAGCTTCTTAATCTTGAGAAGACAGAGAATTTCCTCATTTGCTGTTGTCCTGGTATCAGCTAGGGTACAGTTAATCCTGACAGTGGGTAGTACAAAGCTGTTTTGGATTTGTGCTGAACAGTGATGATTACAGAGAGATGTTTCTGTTGTTGCTAGGGGGTGCTTGTACAGAGCTGAGGCCTCTTCTGCTTCTCAAACTGCCACACTGGCAGGGAAATTGGGGGTGCATGGGAGTTTGGGAGGAGACATAGCCAGAACAGATGACTCAAGCTGGCCAAAGAGATATTCCAGATCATATGACATCATGCTCAGTATATAAATTGGGGAGAAGAAGAAGAAAAGGGAAACATTTGGAGTGATGGTGTTTGTCTTCCAAATAACCATTACACATGATGGGATCCTGCTCTGCCAGAGATCACTGAACACCTGCCTGACCATGGGAAGCAGTGACTTAATTCCTTGTTTTGCTTTACTTTTGTGTGTGGCTTTTGCTTTCCCTATTATACTCCCTTTATCTCAACCCACAAGTTTTCCAGCTTATACCCTTCCAGTTCTCTCCCTGATCCTGGGGAACGGGGTAGTGAATGAGCGGCTGCTTGGGGCTTGGTTGCTGGCTGCGGTTAAAACACAACAGTGATGTAAACCCTGCAGGGTTCGAAGTTTAACTTTATGAACCTTCATTTGGAAAGCAGAGGGTTGGGGTGGATTTCCTTTCTTGTGCCATGTGCCTCTGCCATTAATGAAGCTTTTGAGAACGTAGGCTGGACCAGTTGAGGAGCAAAGAGTCAGTGCAGTCCAGGCAGCAAACATCATTTATAAACCAGACCCCTCTGGAAGTCCAATTTTCTCCCAATCCCAAAATTTCCTGTGACATTTTGGGAATGCCTATGCCGTTTAGAGCAGACATCACTTAACAGAGACCCAGCCTTGTTAAGTTAAAAATCTCATACAGTCACACTGACGTTTCATCCCAAATTCTGGAAAATCAGCAGCCACATGAGGCCAGTGCCATGCAAAGGCAATTTACTCTGCTTTTACACCTTAGCTCTGAACAGAGGCACTATGCATGCTTTGGGAGTCCCCATGTTTTCCGGAACAGGGGCCAGTTATCCAGTGTGCAGTTTGCACAACGAGGCAAGGCATTTCTATTCCTGTATTTCTATTTCTTTATTCTTGTTCATGCGGAGGAGGGAGCTGGGTGTTAACTCACAAAAGGCTGGCCTCTGGATAATGAAAGCTTTACACTATTTATACATTCCAACAAACAAAGGCATCAGCATTCATCGGTTAAAAATTACATAACTTCTTCATTAACTAGCACTCAAACCTCTGTTTGCTGGTTGCATATCTCGCTTCTCGTGGTTATTAGTCTGCAGGTGCAGTTCCTCCAGTTGAGTCTGGCATCTCTTTTGAGTAGGCGGTTAATGGGTCATGATCACCCACTTCTGGAATTACCTTTCCCGCTGTTACTGCTCAGTCCTGCTGACTTACTTCACTTCTGGTGGTTTTCATTCAGCCAGCCCATTCACCTTGGGATTGTCATCTCTTTTCCTTAAAACAAAAGATTAGCCAAGTGTACAGTGTTCACAATGCAACTGCATAATCATAACTGTCCAGCCACAGTTACTGATTAACAAACAAAAAAAAAATTGCAAAGTTTGATTCAAACCCCTATTCAGATCTTGAGGGGCTCAGACCTGGAGGGGCCTGATCTAAGCTTGTTTTTGGCTTATATCGCCATACACAAAATCACAGAATCACAGGATTGTTCGGGCTGGGAGGGACCTCTTGAGATCATCTAGTCCAAGCTCCCTGCCAAGGCAGGGTCACCTGGTGCAGGTGACACAGGAACACATCCACATGCGGCTGAATATCTCCAGAGAGGGAGACTCCACAACCTCCCTGCATTCTGTTCCAGTGCTCTGCCACCCTCAATGCAAAGAAGTTTCTCCTCATGTTGAGCTGGAACTTCTTGAGTTTTAGTTTATGACCACTGATCCTCATCCTATCACTGGGCATCTCAGAAAAGAATCTGGCACCATCCTCTTGGCACCCACCTTTGATATACTTATATGCATTAATAAAATCCCCTCTCAGTCTGCTCTTCTCCAGACTGAACAGGTCCCATTCTTGCAGGCTTTCCTTGTAAGAGAGATGTTCCAGACCCCTAATTATTATAATATTATCATTATTTCATTCTATTATTTGTTTATATAATTAATAAATATCTATTACAATAATTACAGTTATAAACACTATATTCTATTAGTATATATAATTATTACACGTTATATGTCTTATATGTCTAAAATATATATTATACCATATATTTTATATATTTTCTTGTACGAGGATAATTATTTTCTTATTTTTCTTCTTACTATTATTATTATTACTACTACTGCTGCTGCCTTTGCTGAACCCTGTCCAGTAGCTGCTCGTCTTTCTTAAAGATTTTCTTTCCAAATCTGCACGTCTGCACCACTCTGACGTATACTGTCATTCCACAGTATCACATTAGGCTGGCCGCAAATAACCACTGAATTATTTAGGTTGGAAAAGATCTCTGAGATTGACGAGTCCAACCTTTGACTGATCCAATATATGTACGATATATGTGTGATCATAGACCGTGACTTTGAGTGGACTGTCACCAGGGCCCAATCAGAGCTACTGTGCCCGCAGAGAGGGCAGGCAGGCAGGGAGCTGCCCAGGGCCATACACAGGACAGGAGCCACTTCCCTGGGGGGCTCTCCTTCGGGCCACTTTGTGCCTTTGAGGGGTTGTACAGCAGACCACGCCTGTCCCTCAGGGGGCCCTGAGGACGCCTCGGTAGTGGACCGCAGACCCAGCCAGTTTGTTAGAGCTTATCACAGGATGGATCAGGTTGGAAGGACCACAGTGGGTCACCTGGTCCAACCTCCCTGCTTAAGCAGGGCCATCCCAGACCACATGGCATAGGGGTTGTGTCCAAACAAATGGGATAGCTCCAAACAGGGAGACTCCACAGCTCTGTTCCAGTGCTCGGTCACCTGTGGGGTTCTCCCCCCCTGAGAAGAAAAGACCCTGAAAAGCATTCCCCGAGTCACACGAAGCTTCTCCCACAGGATTCCCTGTTCTGTTTCGCTAATGTACCCAAGTTCTGTTTCCCTGCGTACCCACTGTCCCTTGTCCCTCCGTCACTCCCTCCCTGTTCCTCTATTGGCCAGCCCGACTGTTCCCTCCGCCCCGAGGATCCTATACTTTACCCTGGAACGTTCCCACGAGTCTCGTCTTTGCTCTCAGACTCGTCTGGACTAAACATCTCTCAAACAGCTATGCAAAGGCCCTTCCCTAGTCTTTGCCACTGACACAAATGCTTTCGGAACGTTGCGGTACCATATCACCCACGCCGGTCCGCAACACGGACCGCACGTTAAAGTTCTTCCTCATGTTCACGTGGAACTTCCTGTGCATTAGTTCCTCCCGATTGCTTCTTCCCCTCTTGCTCAACACCACCGAGCAGAGCCTGGCCCATCCTCTTAGCACCCCCTCCCTTTAGATATTTAAGCACATTGATGAGCCCCCTTTCAGTCGGCTCTGCCACTCATCCCCGCCGGCAGCGATCACCTCGCGGGGCCGCTGCCCGCCGCCTGTGCCGTGCCGCCCCTTCCCCGCCCCCGTCCCTTCCGCTCTCCCGTTTCCCGCCGCCGGAAGCGGCCTAGCGCGGGGCCCGTCGGGATTGGGCGGGCGGCAGAGGGGCGCGAGCGAGTCGCGGCCCACGCCATCGCTGTGTCGCTGCTGTCGTTCTGTCGCCGCCGTCACGATGCCCGCCGCCATGAGCCCCTCCGCGCCCGCCGCGCAGGAGGCGCTGGAGGACGCCGGCCGCATCATCGACCGGCAGATCCAGGTTGACCGCTGCTACCCGGACCTGTCGGAGCTGCTGGCGGTACCAGCACCCGGTGAGTGAGGAGCCACCGCGGCCCCGGGCCCCGCCGCGGGGCGGCCTCGGCCGGCGCGGCCCGGCCGGACACCTGTGCGGGGTGTGGGCCCTGATAGGGGACTGGGACCGGGTGTGAGGAGGCATCTCAGTCGTGGGGTGGGGCGGGGGCCATGCAGTGTCCGCTTCAGTGCGCGAGTGGGAGTTGTGAATGGGAGCACTGCAAGAGGACTGCGCTTCAAGTACCTCACGTCCCTCTAAAAGGTGAAGAAAACGACCCTAATTTTCCGTTCTTCCCATTGGGAAGTCCCATGCAGAATGCTGTTATGGTAACCAAGTGCCCACCACCATGCCTAAGTTACATGCTGCATGGAAAGCTCTCTTGAGCTTCTTTGAGGGTTTTTTTTTTTTTGTCTGTAGCTTTGTATCACACTTATAAGGTTTACTTTTTCCCATCAGACGTTTGTTTCGTTCTCCTTAACACGTGGGAGCAGCATTTCTTTCTCCATTAGTGCCGACTGCCTGGCGAAGTGGGCTCTGAAGAGACATTCTAGTCATGTATATGCAGAGGTGGCTGGATGCAGAGAGTGTGTGTGTTCTGTTGTGCAGAGTATCTGCTCTGGCAGAGTCGTGGATACACAGCACGTAAAACAGTGGATGTATGTGGGCGTTTTAAGTTGGTACTGGAAGTACAGTCAGCCTTTCTAGGTGAAGGAATATGCTCCTGGCTTGTTCGTGTGAATGTTTGGCCATACAATGAGAAAAGCACTGGAGGGTATGACAGAAAAAAGGGAGTAAATAGTAGTCTGGGGTCCAGGCGAATTATAATAAGAGTTTGTTTGCAAATCTGTTTGCTCTTATCTCATTTGAGACTTAGATGTATTTTTTGTGGTTTTGCTCCTACAGAAACCTTTGTCCACAAGTATCTTGTGAGTAGTGATGCTTAGATGTTTAAAGTCTCTGCAGCATCAAGCATCAAGGTGTTTTTTTGTTCCACCCCCCGCCCCCCCTTTTTTTTTTGGTTGTTCCTAATTGCAGGTAGCCCTACTGTATCTGGTATGTCAGATATGGATTATCCTTTACAAGGACCAGGTATGCTGTCAATACCCAATCTTCCGGAAATCAGCCCAGTCCGCCGCGTCCCACTTCCACCAGAGCTAGTAGAGCAGTTTGGACGTATCCTTATGAAAACAAATATCTTAGATTGTGTAAGCAGTAATTTTAGAAAAAACTTCTTGCCTCCATCCCCAGTCTTCTTGTCAGACAGCTTTAATGTTGTTCAGGTTCTCCTTATAATACACTTAAGGTGCATTTTTGTAGAGTTGTTGGTAGAATTGGTTTCTATATGAAGAATTTTCAAGTATACAGTTTGTGTAGTGTATTAATGAGTTTTTTAAATGCTTCAAAGAGGATTTTGCCTTTGTTACCCAAAATGCATTTAATCCTTACATCAGCAGTGCTTCAGATATGCAGTGCAATTGTATGATGGGAGTATTTCCAGAGATCAGCAGAGCTTGGCTGACCATTGACAGTGACATCTTTATGTGGAACTATGAAGATGGGTATGTAGAGAATGCGTTCCTGATGTTGTTTTATTGGTATTATACCAGAATTAAGCAACTGCAGCAGTGGAAGATTGTTTACTGGCAGCATAGAGGTTCAGTTTAACTGATCTTAATACCTTTTAGGTTTTACCAAAACTTTTGAATAGTAAGTAGTTAAGGTTCTGTTAGAGTTCGTAATATTGCTGCCAAATCATCTACAGGTGGGAGAAAGGAAAATGTGTATTTGCTTTGGGTTAGACTTATCTAATATCCTAAAGTTACTGCTGTACTTTTTATAAATAGATTTAGTAAGTACTGAGATGCATGTAGAGTGACCAATCATTCCCACAGTGATAAGTAATAGGGCATTAGTATTTTGAAGTATTGTAACTGAAGCTCTCCATCCTTGCTTATTTTATGGATGCATAAACTGAAAATAAGTTCATTAGATATTGAAATGGTATTGGTAAGTTTATAGTTTGCATGTTTGCTTCTGTATTTGCCCACATAGTAAGCATTTGTGTAGTAAGAATTGCTTTGTATATATTGTTGAATTTCCTAAAAGGAATAAAGTTCAGATTAACTACTGTCTATACATTTACGTTGTGTCAGAGTGTATTAAATACATTCCCCAAAGAAAACAGCAGTGCATGGTATTAGTGATAGATAGTGGGGAGGATGTTGGGAATTTTTGCTTCAGATAATTTTCATGGGCGTAAAAAACCCCTTGTGATTTCCTTCTCTTGATGTTTATCAGTATTCTAGATAATACACTGTGTAATTCAGAGTAGACTGTATGAATTAGCAAAATCCAGAAATACAAAATATTGCAGTTGGATTTCAGGTTTGAAACTCAACTGTAGGAGCTGCAAGCAACTCAAATGACCTGCTTTCACTGAAAGTGAAAGATGTAGATAGCTTCAGAGTGTAACAAAAGTATTAATAATTTTTAAATATACATTGATTTTATTTAATATATTATTATGTGATGCTGTATGACAAATTTATTGAAGTTTTTTGTCTATTTATTGTCAGAGGAGATCTTGCTTATTTTGATGGCCTCAGTGAAACTATTCTTGCGGTGGGGCTTGTAAAGCCAAAGGCAGGTAAGGAGTATTATGATAGAAATTAGAATTGGGCGGTACTGAACCTTCTGTATATTTTTTTTAGTCTTTATAAATACATGCATTTATATTTTATATAAATAATACCATTAAAATATAAACTAACATAAAAACCAAAATATGTTTTAGGTTTTATATACGCATAGATATTAACATGCAGATGTGTTTAATGCATGGATCTGTCTCTTAGTGCTATGATTTGGTTGATATGTTAGCATTCAGTCTCAAGGTTGGATTCAGTGGTCCTGGAGGTCTTTTCCCGCCTCTGTGGTTCTATGATACAAGAAAATCTGTGGTTTATGTGTGTGTATGTATGTACACACAGGATATATGAGTTTGTTTTGATTTTAGAAACATCATGAAATTAATTATGAGCCAGAAATAATGTATAGTTTAACAATTATTTACGCTGATAAGCTTGCATTTTTTGCCACATCACGCTTTAACATTTGTACTGCTTATAAATTTACATATTCAAGTGATAATTTCCATGAGATTCTGGTTTAAAAACCTCAGTTATTTCAATATCTACTCCTTAAGTAACATTAAAGTCAAAGTTGAGTTGGCAAGTGAGTTGAGTTTAAAAGAAGCATGTGTGTAAGAAAAATGTCATTTTAAATATCTTGTATTTCTTGAAATGGAAGTCGAGCTGCTAGCTGATACTCCTTGCTAATTCTAAAATTTCACAACTCATTAGGCTTTTCATGTGACTGTTCTGTCTAATCAGTTGATGAGGCTTTCCAATGGATTTATTTGCTTGCATCATTGTGATCCAAGAACCAGAGTGCAAACTAAAATTTTCTTTTTTTATTTAGGTATCTTCCAGCCTCACGTACGACACTTACTTGTTCTGGCTACTCCTGTGGATATTGTGATTTTAGGGCTACATTGCTCTAACATACAGTCAGGTAATTTCTCTTCTCCCCTTATTCCCAGTTGTGTATTAACAAATATACATCAGTTTTATTAGTAGGCATTCAAAAAATTAAAGAAACTGCCATGTGCCAAGTGTTTCACTAGTTTTTAAATCTTTAAACCATGTTACAGTCAGGGAAGGTAATTTTTATGGTGTGTACGCTTGCTGGATCATGGACTCCATGAGAAGCATTAAGTTTTATTACTCACTGATTTAATGTAGAAAACAGCTTTTGAAACAGGTGCTCCTGTTAATGAAACAGCATGTTGGAGGGGGAGAGAAGACAGGAGCATGAATCTTGAAGCTGGTGAATAGAGTCCATTAACTTCGTTGGTATTTGTATTCCAACTAGAAAAATTGAGGACCTGATGACATGTTTTTGTGCCATATATACTAACAGAAATAATTGTTTGGTTAAAGGAGGAGAATTATACTACTTTGTTTTTTTTTAATAATTTGTCAATGTGAAAGAGAAAACAAGTAGAAACCTGTTTTGGACTTACTGTGATTTGGAAGCGAGAACAATCTAGAAATTAAAAACAATGCATTTCCTTCCTTGGAAACCTACATAGAATGGATTTGTTACTCAGCAGTTCACATTAGACAAAAGCTGTTCCAGAATGTGTTCAGTAACTATGAAATTTGCTGTAATTTTTTCTGGTTTCTGAAATGTTTTTTATCCCAGACTTGTAGTATTTATTAAAACAGGTTAAAAACTAAAGAGGATTTATGTTTGTTGCTTTACTGAAGGTACTGGATCGCTCAATGACAGCATGTCTGGAGGAATGCAGCTGCTACCAGATCCTCTGTATTCGCTCCCTACTGACAACACCTATATCCTGGCAATCACATCCAGTGATAACGGGCGGATCTTTTTGGCAGGAAAAGATGGCTGCTTATATGAAGTAGCATACCAGGTGACTGTGGGTTTTACATACAGTCTTTTTTCATTGTTTCACTGTGGTGGGATCTCAACAATAATAGTTCTAAATCATTTTAAGTTTGCAGTCTTTTTTTCTTCTATAATTGTGTTGCATGGCTTGGTTTTACAACAGTTTAGGGTAGATGCATTTTCTTTGAAGAAGTAGTTATGTGGGGAATAGTAGTGCAGTTTTGGTCAACTTAAATTCAAGTTGTGACATCTGCACACTTTTTTTAATGCAAAATTTTCCTTTTAATTATCGTTTTTAATTATCATTATTATTATGTTTTCTTTCCATTGAATAATTCATACTTGTTCTGTTAAATCAATAGTTTGTGGTTAGATCTTTACTTGTTTTCATAGTCATCCTTTTAATGACTTTTTTAAATCTCACTCCTAGTTTGGATTTTCTTTTGCTTTTTCTTTCAATGCTGTATTTGTTTTAAATTGTAGGCTGAAGCAGGCTGGTTTAGCCAGCGCTGTAGAAAAATTAATCATTCAAAGAGTGCGCTGTCTTTTCTTATTCCTTCATTGCTACAGTTCACGTTCTCAGAGGATGGTAAGTACTGATGATGCCTTAGGTTCTAACTTTTATATTCTTTCAAATTCTGTATCGCCTAGTGTGTAACTCTGAAGCTCCTTGTAGCTTGTTAGCTGCTCTCTTAAGCCCGATAGACACAACAAAGCTTCTCTGTGCTTGCTATTCAAGGACACTCAGGCTGTCTGAGGCCTAAAGGTGGAAACTATAGCTGCAAGAGAGGTGGAGAAATTAAAGAAATTACATCATTAGCTAAAGTTTTACGTGGTGAGTTTATGCTGATATGCAAATAGACCAAACCTGTAAAAGTGTGCAGAACTCGTGACTTGTCGTCCATCTTGGGGTCCATTTTTATGGAAGCAGCCTCTGGCTCCCCAGGGTGGTACCTTCGAAGGCCTTTCAAATAAATACCTACCTTTATTCCCTTACTCCTGTCTAGTCTCTGTTTCTAGGTAGCTGGAGAAGGCATCACTGATGTTAAAGCTGTAGCAAATAACTTAATGTAAACTTTTAAAATAATACTACGAAGAAGTCAGTCTGAATATTTTGCTTAATGAGAGCATTTAGTTATTGTCAGTGATACTTGCAGTGGTTGATTATTATAACACAATTGCACAAATCAAGATAGATTGTGTGTCTAATTTAGGATATAGATAGCAAAACCTGAAAAAATTGACATTTCTGACTAAAGTTAGTTATCTGCAGCACAAAATTAATATGTGCTTAGTGGGATCACCATGAACATGGAAAATCCGTAAGTGGATAATCTTACCCTCTTCAACTGCTTAGTGAAAAATTATTTTGAAATTATACAGTTTTTTGCTCTGGGGTTTTGTTGTTTGTTTACTAGCAGTTGTGTTAGTTGATTGCTGTTTTAAATCACTTAAAACAGCAGTCTTTTTTAAACAAAACTGGAGTTTTTGTTAGCTTCCAATTCATTATTTTATAGGTGTTCTGTCCTAAACTTGCTTTCCCAAGTCCAGTGTTGATTTGCAGTGTTCTCCCTTTTTTTCCTTTACTCCAGATCCTGTAGTTCAAATTGCCATTGACAACTCTCGAAATATCTTGTACACCCGCTCAGAAAAAGGAGTCCTGCAAGTATGTGACTTCTTATGACTCTTTGGTCTGTTACTAATGTGTGTAATAATGTATATATATGTTTGTCAGTTTTCGTCAATGCCTGAGAATACTCTGTAGCTATGTCAGGCCCTTATTCCTGTTTATCTTTTTGTAGCAGTGTGTGTATTGAAGACTTGAAATACTTTTTTCCGAGGAAATTCTATAGAAACATGAGTACAAAAAAAAAATACAGCTTGAGTTTCTTCTTTGTAAGTGAGGCTGTATTTATTAATTCATTCATAAATCACTAAGCTGTATTACTGAATTGCAGGTTTATGATTTGGGGCAAGATGGTCAAGGAATGACCAGAGTTACTTCTCTTTCACAAAATGCTATAGTTTCTGCTGCAGGGAGCATTGCCAGGTATGTTCATGACAATTACAATGTTAGAGGCTGCCTTTAACGCCAATAGTTTCACAGTATGGTTTTGAAGAACATTTATTTTTTTGGACTAAAAGTGTGTTGGCGTTTTTTGTTTTATTTTTCAGAACAATTGATCGTTCTGTATTTAAGCCTATTGTTCAAATAGCAGTGATTGAAAATTCTGAATCCATAGACTGTCAACTACTAGCAATCACACATGCAGGTAAAAAAGCAGTGCTAATACCCCTCTATTTAAACTGATGAATAGTATCTGCACAGTTCGTGACCTTTTTTCTCTTTTGTTCAGGTGTTCGACTATATTTTAGTACTTCACAATTTAAACATCCAACAGCTCGTCCTTCCATGTTAACCTTGGTTCACGTCCGTTTGCCACCTGGATTTTCAGCTTCTTCAAATGTAGAGAAGCCTGCAAAGGTTCACAGAGCTCTTTATAGCAAAGGTAAGAAGTGGAACATCGCTCAGATAAGGTTATTTTTTGTGTGTCACAGTCACTATTACACTGATCTGCATAAACATCAGTTTTACCTTTTATATGGCAAATGGTGTTAAAAGCGACCTTTTGAAGAACCATATGACATACAAACCCAGGAGATTATTTGCTATTCGAATCTTAACGATAATGACTTCAAGACTGAGTTTTGCTAATTTAGGAATGAATTAATGAGTTTGCATTTAATGCGTGACAATCGCTTCTAATAGGGACTTGCTATTGCTATTCTTGCCAGGGGTCCTGCTGATGGCAGCTTCAGAAAATGAAGATAATGACATTCTGTGGTGTGTCAATCATGATTCTTTCCCTTTTCAAAAGCCAATGATGGAAACACAGGTATAAAGCAAACTTCTATATGATTTTGATGAAATCTAGCTATTATGTTTTCTTTCCTAATATCAGATGCCTGAATAATACTGTCTGCAAGAAGTAAGTAGATCTCAGAAAACTTCACAAGGAGTTTGGAAACTCTCACAAAGCTCAGTGAGTCTCTCTTAGTAGGGATTCCTAGTTCAAACATAATTTTCTAGCTTGATGCAAGCTGTATGTCAAAAATAATAGCCTTAACTTCTAAGACTTGACTTCTAGTTAATATATTTGAGAATACTGTTGTCTGTAGCAATGCTGCATATTGTGCACAAGTACAGAAAAACATGATCCTCAGTCCATAATGATGTTTGTTGATCAGGATAAAATTTGATTAAAGTTGTTTAAAATGTAGATGCTAGAAACTTTGGGATTCTTTATTTAAACTTACATGCCATGTCTTCATTAAAATCCACATATGATTAATCTCTTTATTATTTCATGAGAGTGATGCCGNATTCTGACTTTCATTTTCATGATTGATAAATAAGTGGGTTTGTAAGAGAAGTTTGGAGGGAGTTAGTTGCCTTATGTGTCAGTTCAGGGAAAACATGTTTCATGTCTGAAAGAAGTCAAGTCTTCTGCTGAAGTAGAGGAGTGACATGTCAAAAATAGTGTTACTGAGGGAATAGCGGAGTTGGAGTGAATGGAGGGACTGTATTAGTTAAAACCTTCAAAGTCAGGTTTTGATTTATCTGCTGTTTTAATTAATAACTTACAAAGAAACTTTATAGTTGCTTCAGGTCCTTGTCCTGCAAAAACTTAGACATAAATATCCCAAGTGCTGACCTCTTTTTTTTTCCAAGGCATCTGACAGTGACAGCTAGGTTTCCCAAACAAAACTGCAGCCTGTTCCTGAGCAGCAGTTCTTCCTTGTTAGCATACGTAGTTTTATAGAACGTCTTCACTACTCTGTCTCTTCCTGAGTTATATTTGAAGTACTGCTGCCAGCTGTGAAAGTTTTGTAAACTTTTGTGATTCAGATGCAGCTTTTTTTGATTCTTCTAGAAATCATTTAAATTCAGGATGCTTATGGTTCTTAGTTCTGATATGGTTAGTAGGTGGTTGCTGTTTATATTGTAGCAGCCTTACTTTGCAAGTTGCTTTACATTTAAATGTAAAACATTAGGCCTGTCTCCCAAAAGACGCAATATATTATTCCCTTTCTCCTAAAAGTGACAGTGTATATATAGCTCTAAATTTGGTGTTAACTGTCTACTGGACTGTACAAGAACTTGCTTATTTTTTTTGGGTTTTCTTATGTGAAGAGCAGATTCTATCCTGTGTAATTTTAAATGGTAAACAGTAAAATATTACCATGGTTGTGCAAAGCCCATGTCTGTTACCAAACTTTGGATAATATCTCTCTGTTCTTCAGATGACGACCCATGTTGATGGACATTCCTGGGCTCTTTCTGCTATTGATGAATTCAAAGTTCAGAAGATTGTAACACCCCTAAATAAAGACGTCATTCCTATAACTGATTCACCTGTTGTTGTGCAGCAACACATGCTGCCACCTAAGAAGTTTGTTCTGCTTTCAGCCCAGGTGAGTGTTACTTTTCTTGGTACAGGTAATGAGAAGAACAACAAAATTGGACAACTTATCTAAACTTGTACATGATTAATTTTAGATATGTTTTAAGGATTATATTGTGAACATGAAACATAATAAGGCAGAAGATTACTGAAACTATCTGTATCTATTTTAAATTTAGTCGAAGTTTTTAGACTAACTTCTCTTATACAGTATATCAGTAGGTTTTGTGTTGCTCTCCAGAAACACTTGCAGATACAAATCATGTGGAAAGTATTTTAGCTTCGGTTATGCTGTTGATTATATGAAATTGAAACAGTCACTGTCTGCCCAGAAAATCAGTTCAAGTAAATATTGCTGGCAATTGAAATTTGAATTAAAAATTTCTTATTTGTTGTAGAAAAAGTCCCAAAAAGAGTTTTTTGAGTGGGTTTTAAAAAACAAAACCACAAAAGAAAGAAATGAACTTCCCTACTTTTCTGATTACATTTAGTACTTTAGGCACTCAATATCTTGACCAGTAGGCTATTTAAAACAAAAAATGTTTAAATATTAATGTCTTGAAAACTCTAGACCTGCAAGCTGCATTTGTTTAATAACAGCTGTTTTGTTGAGAGCATTAATCGGGTCCTTTCTGGTAGTTAGTTTGAGTGCAGGGAAGGTGATTAATGTGGAGTCTCACCATGCCTTGAATTCTTCAAGCATTTTTCTGCCAGGCAGTTTGCAGGATTTGCAAGATACACAAAGCCTTTCTTTTCTGCATATACTTGCATATGCTTATATTCTAGGCTTTGTGTTAGGATAAGCAAAATTAACTCAGTTTAGAGAGAGTTTATAGCCATTGCAGTACTTTGTCTTTCTTAGACTCACTAGTTAATGGGAACTGGGCTTTGGGCATCATGTGCATTTTGATCCAACAGTGCCAGAGAGGAAAGCTCAAAATGCTCAAGCTAAACATCATGGGGATGAGTGCCTTGGGATGAAACACAGTAAAGGCAGCTTTATTCTAACTTGCTTTGCCTTACTTTTAGGGAAGCTTTATGTTTCATAAACTCAGACCTGTCGATCAGCTGCGGCATCTGCTTGTGAGCAATACAGGTGGAGATGGAGAAGAGATTGAGAGATTTTTTAAGTTGCATCAGGTAAGAGCTTTTGATATGCTAGGAAAAATGGAAGATTTGTAGTCTTTTCATTGTTGCTGCAATCTTTTGGTCAATGTTTCATTTGCCAGTTAAAGCAAAAACTTTTTCTATTGTCTACATAAAGCTAAATTGTATAGAGAAATAATTTCTCATTTTGTGATACTTAAAAACAAACATGTAATTCACTTTCCCTGAAATTCCTGTACATCTTGAATGCAGAAGTCTAATGCAGTTCTTAGTTTAGAAAGAAGTTCATCGGAGAGCAGGAGAGGAAGAGTTTATCAAAAAGCTGAGTTCTGACCACTACAAGGGGCTTTTATATTTTGACAGGCCAGGAGAAGTGTGTATACTTGGTCTGGGGTTTTTTTGTAAGTTTTTGTTTGTTAGTTAGTTAGTTAGTTTGTTTGTTTGTTTTGGTTTGGTTTGGGATTTTTGTTTGTTTTTTGTTTGGTTTTTTGTTTGTTTGTTTTGGTTTTGTTTTTTTTTTATGGGCAGCTGTTTTTTTTTAAGGTGGACAACAAAAAAGCAGAAATTTGGTTATTGTGGAGTAGAATTTTAATATGACTTGTATTGTGTAGTATCTGTGGTGAATGTTCAATCTGTTCTCTTGTGCGTGGATAGGACATAATTGATATTATTACAGTATGCAAACACTGATTTGTACAGGTGTTTTTGTCTTGAAACACAATTATAATTTATGTTCTTGTAGAAATTGCATGAATCTTACTTATACTTGAGTGTCAAGCATGGAGATTGTTCCATACCAGGAATAGCACTGAATTTGCAAAAACTGTATCACTAAAATTTTCCTGATACAGAGGAATAACTCGCTAGGATTCACTTCTTGTCTGTAATGGGGAAGAGCTGGTTTCCCTGGCTTCTAAATAACATTATTTACTGTTTTAGTTACTGAGGAATAAAACTTCTATGCTTTTCTTACCTACTTGAGATGAGACAACACACTAACAGTGTAATGTGCTCTAGGAGGATCAGGCCTGTGCCACTTGCCTTATTTTGGCCTGTTCTAACGCTGCATATGATAGAGAAGTATCTGCCTGGGCTACTCGAGCATTCTTCAGGTAAGTTTCAATTCTGTGTGTCATTCTGAATATTTTGCTCAGGATCACTACAGCCACTAAACATTTCTACAGGCCCTGCTGCCAGGTCAGGGCCTGGTGACTTTTGGTTATAG
>VYZQ01022060.1:126125-150712 GCA_013400655.1 Mystacornis crossleyi
TTGCTAATGTTTGTGCACAGTACAGGCAGGGTAAGAGCCAGTCACTGATCATGTTAAATAATTTCTGTGGTATCCTTTCATGCCATCTGTTCTGTTTGTTTTGTTTACTAACGTTCAACTTGGTTTTTACAGCTTTTTACCATAAACGATTGGTTAATAACTCTTACAATTTGCCAACCTGTTCATTTTTAAAGCCTTTCTAGATTTCACAAACCAACCAAGAAATCCATTTCTCTATTAAAATATTCCCATGCACTTATTTCATATTGCAGAGTCCATTGGCTTCATATATGTGGTTAAAATATTTTTAGGAAAATAATTGGGTTCTATGTAAGCAGAGGGTTTCAGGTAACTTTTATACGAAATATGCTGTTTGAAAGATGGTTCTGAATCCTATTTAGTGCAGTAGAAGCTAGTATATCAGTTACGTCTACATTTAAATTACATAACTGTTAAGAAATGGACCTCTGTACATTGTGCAGGATATTCTGATGTAACTGAATATCTAACCTCAAACTTGCGTGTAAGTCTCACAGGGCAGGAACAGGTGTAAACTTTATATGACACAGACCAGAATGAATAATATTTATTTTTTCTTGCTTGCTAAAATGAGAAGTGTTTGATGTCACTTACCAGTTTGTTGTGGATTTAATACCACAATGAACAGTGATATTTGTTTTGATTTTCCTAGTGCGTTTCTATGAGGGAGTAGTGGAGCTCTCTCTTACAGCTGCTGAAAAGAAAGATCCCCAAGGTCTTGGCCTTCATTTCTATAAAAATGGAGAACCAGAAGAAGATGTTGTTGGACTCCAAGCTTTTCAAGAAAGGCAAGTTTCCAGGATAATTTATGATCATTATATGGTGTGCCTTACTTCAAATGACTGGAAAAGTAGCTCTTTTAGGGAAGGTGTGCAGGTTAATAATAAATGAGCATTTTATGATAAAAGTATAAATACTTTTGCCCAGCATGCTGCCCTTGATTATGATTAATATGGCAGCAACTTAATCTGAAACAAAGAGTGATAGATGCAGAAAACATTGTGATCAGAACACTACAGAAATACTTCTTAGAAAGATGAAAGAGAACAAACTAGGTTGTGACAACTAGCTGACAATAATGTGACCTTTATAAATTTTAGTAACTGTTTAAAAAGTCATACAATAGCAACACTTGAGAAGAAAGTTTCATAGACATTAACTGAAATGAAAATTATGGGACTTTTATTTTCTTTTGCTCTGTTTACAGATTGAACAGCTACAAGTGTATCACTGACACCCTCCAAGAGTTAGTGAATCAAAGTAAAGCTGCTCCTCAGTCTCCCAGTGTACCGAAAAAGCCAGGTCCTCCGGTGCTGTCATCTGACCCCAACATGCTAAGCAATGAAGAAGCTGGACACCATGTAAGAAACTCACAAAAAGTCATGACTGCACTCCAAAGAATAGTGTGATCTGAAGGGGTCTAGAATTTATTATTTTAATAAAACTAAGGAATAGTTTAGCGAAGTGAAAATTTGTCATGCATTAGCCTCAGTTTGTAGACCATCCATAGAAATTATGACATGTGAATAACATGAACCTAAATATTGTTGCATGGTAATTCAGGCCTTAAGATAGTGTAACCACTTCTGGAATAGCAGCTCTGGCCTTTTCTTCCCTTAGTTTGAACAAATGCTAAAGCTGGCTCAGCGTTCCACAGATGAACTCTTCAGTATTGCACTTTACAACTGGTTGATACAAGCTGACTTGGCGGACAAGTTGTTACAGGTGAGCTCATCTATACACAGTGAACTGGGAGAGGTAATTGTAATACTGCTTCAAAAAACAGAGATGAGCAAGAGTATAACTGTTATCTTTCCGATGTCTGCAGGTTACTGCCCCCTTTTTGGAACCCTACCTGGTGCGGATGACCAAGATTGACCAAAACAAAGTCCGCTATATGGATTTACTCTGGAGATACTTTGAAAAGAATAGGAATTTTAGTAATGCTGCTAGAGTCTTGGCTAAATTGGCTGACCTCCATAGGTATGGATTATGTGTGATCTATTGCATCTCTATTGAGGTAAATAGGGAAAAACTGAAAAAACTAAACCCAAAACTTTATGTGTAAGTATTTTCAGAAAAGGTCAATGTTCAAGGAGATTTTCTAAAAAAAAAAAAAAAAATTAAATTAATAGAATGTGCTAGCTTTAAATTTAGGCAATTATTGGAAATAAATGATAATGAAATAAATGATAATGTTTATTTATGTATTATATATTACATTGCAATGTATTTCCTATAATTACCATACATTAAGTGGTCAGTTCTTATTGAGAGAAGTGCACTAGAACTGAGCTTGCAACAAAGATTGGATTACACAGTTGGACCTGCATGAAAGTCTGGAAAAGGCAGGTACTACTTCCCAGAGTCTAGCTAGAATATAAATAACCCTCAAATAATTATATTAAGTATTCATTTAATTTTGAATATTTGTTTTGTAGCACAGAAATTTCTCTTCAGCAGCGTCTTGAATACATTGCACGTGCCATTTTGAGTGCCAAAAGTTCCACTGCCATATCTTCTGTAGCTGCAGATGGTGAATTCCTACATGAACTAGAAGAGAAAATGGAAGTAAGAAAAAATATTAATCTAAGCTATACTGTAAATGCATTATTTCACTTTGTCTCTTTGGCACATAATGGTTTTATTACCCAGGTCTTTATAATTGGATTTCTGTGCTTTCTTCCTGACATGGCAAAGTTAGCCAGTTAAAAATAGACCTAATGGTGTAAGGCAGCAACATTTCTACATTTAAATAAGCTAAAGTTAATTCTGGATGTATTCTTAAACTTTGATTAAATTAATTCAATCTTGAAATACTTTATTTTCCTCTTAAACAAGGTTGCAAGGATCCAGCTTCAAATACAAGAAACATTGCAGCGGCAGTATTCACATCATTCTTCAGTACAAGATGCAATATCCCAGCTTGATGCTGAGTTGATGGATATAACCAAGGTGATTGAAATTTCCTTCTGTTAAAGTCCAGTTTATCAAATTTTGGTGGGGAAAAGTGTTTTGCAAAGAATAATTCTGTGCTGACTAGGAAGAGTAATAGGCCGTTTATCATTCCTGGTCTCAGAATGTCTGTTACTCTGAACTGTCATTTTCTGTACTTTAATAGTCTTTCAGTCTTCAGTACTTTCAATTTTTTCACATGTTTATCTTCATTATTAAGTCTCTTAGATTTCTTCATTTGTTGAAAAAATGGTTGGAAAATTAAGTTTTAGTTTTAAATTCATATAAAATGTGGGGTTGTATCTAAGAAGTGAAACTAAATGTAGCAAAAAAAAATAATTTAGTGATTGACAACAGTTACTTAAGTTGCAGCTTTTCTAGTCTGTCTATCACACAAAACAAGGAAAAACTGATTTTTTAAAATTTAATTTGATCCTACATGAAAGGTAAAGTGTGGTAATTTTTCTTTCAGCTCTATGGAGAATTTGCTGACCCTTTTAAGCTCTCGGAGTGTAAGCTTGCAATTATACATTGTGCAGGTCATTCTGATCCTATCTTGGTGCAAACTCTCTGGCAAGAAATCATTGAAAAAGGTAGGTCTTAAAGGACTAGCAGTTGTGATGATCTCTCTCATCCTTTAAAGGACTAGCAGTTGTGATGATCTCTCTCATCCTTTACCATGAGTTAGTAAATCATTCTCTGTTCCTGTTGTTTGGGATTTTTTTTTTCCTCCTTGGTTTTGGGCTCGGGTTTGCCATTGTGCAAACANTGCAGGTCATTCTGATCCTATCTTGGTGCAAACTCTCTGGCAAGAAATCATTGAAAAAGGTAGGTCTTAAAGGACTAGCAGTTGTGATGATCTCTCTCATCCTTTAAAGGACTAGCAGTTGTGATGATCTCTCTCATCCTTTACCATGAGTTAGTAAATCATTCTCTGTTCCTGTTGTTTGGGATTTTTTTTTTCCTCCTTGGTTTTGGGCTCGGGTTTGCCATTGTGCAAACAGCATTGATAGAGATCTAAGGGAAAAGCTGTGTAGTAGTGGGTTTGTTGTGGCATTCTGTAAAGTGGTTTTGTTTGGTTGTGGTTTTTTAAGTAGATTTGTATGGGATTTCATGGTAGCATAAAAACTTAAAAATGTATATGCAAACACACCAGAAAAGGCTGTATTTTCACATCCATGTGCTGAGTTTTTGTTGACAGCAGCGTAAGATTTTTAGGTATTATTATTAAATTTAGGTACCTCAGTGTTGTTCTGTATAAATGTGGAACTTTTCCTGAAGTTCTCTCTTTTCTTTTCACTTCCAGAGTTGAGCGACAGTGTATCTCTGAGCCCCGCCGACAGAATGCAAGCACTTTGTCTGAAGCTGGCATTGCTTGGAAAGGTCTATGCTGGCACACCTCGCTACTTCCCTTTAGGCAAGTTCTTAGCCTAAATAAGAAAAAAAAGTTCTTAGCCCATGTGTTTGATGGATGGGTTTCAGCTTTTTTTTTTTGCCTCTTAAAAAAGTTTTCAACTAAGAAACATTTTTCATTTTTTAATCTCAAAAGAAATGGGAAATAAATGAAGTTTAGATGGCAGCAGCAGTTATTTTTGGATGGCTGTGCAGATCCCATTTTAGATAGCAGTAAAGTTTGTTTGCATCAAAGCACAAAGTACAAAATGTGTATTTATACATTTAAGATTTTAAGCAAGCACATTTATTTGCTGTCTCTTGGAATTCTGTATAAACCATCTGCCATCTGGAGGGTAGATCCTGAAAACAATTCAGGAGACTTCTGGATTGTTTTAGAGTTTCTGCTTTTTTTGATGCTCATATGTTTTGACAACATGGTATTATATAAAAACCTGGAATATTTGTTGTTCAGCAGTAAATCTTCTTTTGCAATACTAAAGTATTGTGCAACAATGTTAAATATGAACATTTAGTGCTGAACAATACATTGTTAATTGTTACAGGCACTTAAACAAGCCCTAGTCATTTTGCTGACCATTCTAGCAAGTGTAGTGATAGTATGTGTTTTGTGTAGAAACAAAGGTTAATGAATTTTTCTTCACAGCGTAGTTGCATGGCAAAACCATAACAAAGTACTAAGCATGACTAATCCCTGCCATGCACTGCTGAAAGTAAACAACTTCTAAATGTCTTTGTTTCCTAGACTCCCAGTAACAGGTTGGAATCTAAATATTCCCTTGCTTTTGTCTTCCAGATTTTCTAGTGCAGTTTCTAGAGCAACAGGTCTGTACTTTGAACTGGGATGTAGGTTTTGTAACATACACCATGCAAGAAATTGGAGTGCCATTGCCAAGGCTGCTTGAAGTGTATGACCAGCTGTTTAAAGCACGGGTAAGGAAAACAGCACAAAATAAAAATTCTGTTTTCAGCTATTATCAAGGTCTCTCTTTAGTGGGAAACATGAAATAGTATAACAAAGAATATAACAAAATATACATTCAAAGCTTCACTTTCTTTATTCAAATACTCTTTAAAAGCTGCATTTCTCCCTGTGAATAAAATCTGTGGATTTCATTCATTTCAGTCCTAGAGCATGATGAGGAAATTTGTTAATTCTTTTAGTTCACTTGGAGGTACTTTAGGATGAAATAGGATTAGAATTCTTATGTTGCAGAAGGAACAGCATATATTGAATATATTAATTTTATTTCTTTCCCAATAGTGATTAAAATTTGTCATATTACTACATCTTATCTGATCCATTGATGCAATAAACAAAGAGATTTGACTTGTGTGGTAATGGAAAACTGAGTTAAATTTATGTATGTTTTTGTATGTAATTTAAAATAATATTTAAATGTAGAGTTAAATATAGATTAAGGTAGAATTCCCATTTATCTTACATTTTTGATACAATAAATAAATAAATACTTGATACAGCTGGCAATTCATGTACAGACCACATACTTTTTTTTGTCTTGTCTTCCTAATATTTGTGTCCTTAATATTTTGGGGGTTTTGATTTTTGTTTTTTTTTAGGATCCGTATTGGAATAGGATGAAAAAGCCTTTACACCTCTTAGAGTGTATTCATGTGTTACTATCAGGATATGTACAGGATCCAAGCAGAGTACTTATGAGGTAAAAGAATAGCTATATTGTAATGAATAGTGAAACATAAAATATTCTAAAATATCTCACTCCAGAAATTCCCAAAGGTTTTCTTCTTTTCTTTTGGGTGAATTTAATATTTTATTCCTAGCAGTGGTTACTAACACTCATCATTTGGTAGAAACTTGTAGAATTCTCTCTTATAAACTACTTCCACAAAGGTAATTTTCTTCACATCACTGAAGATATATGAGGAACTGAGAGAATTATTTTGTAAATTTTGTCAACATACTTTAAGGACTAGCTCAGACAAATCTGAGGCAATGTGTAAAAGTGGGGGGAAATGAGAACTAAGCACTTTGTAATTGAAACAGTGAACTGTTTCATGTACAATTCTAGAAGCTCTGAGTTACTCTGGAAAAGAGAAGACCAAACATTGGGATGCATCTTCCCCACTTCTTTATAAGAGGCTGATGATTAACCAGTCTGCAAGATTCAGCTTAGTTCACATCAGGAAGAAATTTAGGTGTTACAATAGAAAAAATTTCTGGCGAAAAAAGATAGCTAAGTACTTGAAAAAGTTGCCTGCATATCATCTCTAGTTTTGATAATCTTTTGAATAGACTATACGAACTTCAGTCAGAGCTATCTTGTCTCAAAACAATAAGCAGAACTAGGCAAAGTCTTGATAACTCTTCTAAACATAGATGTTTCTGATTCTTTGGAAAAAAATACATATAAATATCCCCTGTTCACATACTGTTTGCTTGTATCTTTTATCACTTTATTGGTCTTTTATGGTTGGCTGATTTAAATACTCTATTAGAATTAAAGTGAATGTTGTCTGATTTTAATATGTACTTAGACGTTACATAAATTGAGATTTGATTATAATTTAAGACATTTAAATTGGTATCTAAATTAGTAACTTATACATTGACCATAATAATATCTACAGTAGTATCTAAATATTTCACATTGCTATAAACTGTTTCATGCTTTATAGTTTGTATTTAATATCAGATAAATAGTAGTGGGTCACTTTTTTTCCCATTATGCCTTAGTCACAGGCATTAGATTTGAAACATAAATTTCTCTAATAAATAGTTAAATACTTAAAAGTAGCTGACAGATGTCTTACTGATATGCTATTCCATTAAAACTCAAAGAATGCTCATGTTCTAGTTCAGATGAATTCTAAAATACAGGATTAAAAAGGAGCTTGTTGTTATTCTTTGCAGGCGACAATTCACAAATGCTTGCTTGGATGCTGTTAGTTGCTACCTGGTTGAACTGCAGTCTATGAGCCCCACGCTGATGGTGCAGACTACTATTGGGAATTTTAAGTCTCTACAGGCCAAGTTAGAACGGCTTCATTGATTGACTAATACAAGAACAGAATCATTAGAGCAGGTAATACAAACTGAAATAAAGGTTCAGATATCACCACTGAATAATGAACGAACAAACCCTCAGAAAAAAAATCCTGAGAGAGTTTTTTCCTGCCACGGTTATTGAATGTGTGGCCTGTATTCATGCTATTCTAAAAGTATCTACAAATTGTAGAATGTAAATGTGACAAATGGAGTTTCTTTTCCTACTACTAGGTTTTTTAACAATAGAAAACTTTTTTTTATACTGTTAAAATAAAGTACATTGTGTGATCTTTGCCTTGGGGATAAAGAATATTTCAAAAATATTTTCTTTTTCTTTGCTTTAAATAATGGGGATAAGCAGATTATTTTCCCTATTCCATCTTAATGTTGTATCTGTTAAAATCAAATAAAGAAGTCAAGAAGTGACTTCTGTCTGCTTTTATTACATGCACACAAACACCAAATTTTATACACACCTAGAATCCCCTCCCTCCCCTGCTGCCCACGGGGCTCTGGATGCAGCCCAGGACACGTTTGGCTCTCTGGGCTGGGAGTGCCATGGCCGGGGCATGTCCAGCCTCTCACCCACAGCACCCCCAAGTCCTTCTGGGCAGGGCTGCTCTCGGTCTGTTCATCCCCAGCCTGGGTTGATTCCAGGGGCTGCCCCAACTCAGGTGCAGCTCCAGCGCTTGGTCTTGTTAAACCTCATGCAATTCCTATGGGCCCACTCCTCTGCAGACTTGCTAATGATGCATTCGATTCCTTTGCCTTTGTCATTAATGAATATATTAAATAACAGTGGTCCTGATACCTGCAACGCCTGAAGGGGTTGTCACTTGTCACTGATGTCTGTCAGTTGACCACTATCCTCTAGAAATGATGATCACACTAGTTCCTTACCTACTAAACACATGCATCAAACCCACGTCTCCAATTCAGAGAGACCGATGTGTGAGGGGCCATGTAAAAGGCTTTACAGAAGTACAGACAAATTACAGCTGTAGCCCTTTGTTTGTCCACGGTTGGAGTCATTCCATCATGAGGGTTACTGGGTTGGTCAGGCACGACTTACCCTTGGTGAAGCTGTGCAGGTTGTCCAAATCACCTCTCTGTCCTCCAAGTGCCTCAGCACAGTTTCTGAGAGAATCTGTTCCATGATCTTCCCAGGCACAGAGGGGAGGCTGACACAGTAGTTCCCAGGGTCATTCTTCCTTCCCTTTCTCAAGATGGATATATTTTCTTCAGTCACCTAGGACTTCACTTGACTGCCATGACTTTTTGAATATGGAGAGTGGCCTGGGAACAACATCAGACAGTTCCCTCAGGACTCTTAGGATCCATCTCACCAGGTCCTATAGACTTAGATAAATTCAGGTTCCTCAGGTGGTCACGAACCTGATCTTCTCTTGCAGTGGGAAGCACTTTGCTCCCCCCATCCCCATCCTGCTGTCCATCAACTCAAGAGGTGTGGGAAGAGAGGTTTCCATTGAAGACTGAGGCACAAAATTTGAGTACCTCAGCTTTCTCCTCATCTGTTAAGTTTTCTGTCATTGTTTATCAGGGTGTTACACCTTCTTTGACCATCATTTTCTGGCTCACATAACTGTAGAACCCCTTCCTGTTACTCCTTATGTCCCTTGGCAGGTTCAGTTCCAGCTTCTCCTTGGCCTTCCTCACCTCATCCCTAAAAAACTAACCTTTCTCTATGCTCTTCCCAGGTTCCCTGTCCTAGTTTCCGTTATCTGTGCATTTACTTCTTTTCCTTTAGTCTGACCAGCAGTTCTCTGTTCTGCCATGCTGGTCCCTTGCCTCCCTTGCCCAGTTTCTTTCTCCTGGGGATTGCTAGGTCTTGTACTCTATGGGAGACAAAAAAATCCATTAGAAGAGAATGGTTTTAATCCATCAACCTCTAGGTTATGGGCCCAGCATGCTTCCATTACACCACTCTGCTCCTCCCAGTGCCTCTAGAGGACATGGGACCACCACCAAAGGGCCTTTGTCCAGACAAAGAGAATGAAAAGTTGGAGAATGAGGGCATCATTCCTGCTGCCTCACACATGCTCTACAGCAGCTTTACTATGAAATATGATTGCTCTAAAATTTTGCTTAAAGTACATTTCTTTCCCTCTGAACTACCAAATACATTTCTTTTTTTAAGCCAGAAAATGCACTCAGTGAAGTAATATAAAAATTAAAACACAGCTCTTTTTTTACCTTGTTAGATCAAAAAATTGGTGAAATATTAGAATTAGCTTATCTTCTTTGTGTTAAAAGCTCCTTACAAAGTATTTAAATAGAAGCAGTCCTGTGTGTCCTGGGAAAAATATTTGCATCTTTCCATATAAAATATACCACCTTTAGATATTAGACTTCTGCTAGTAGCTGTGTTTCATACCAAGGATGTTATGCATTTACCCTTGTTAGTGCAGTTCTCTTCATGCAAATAATGTCCGAAGTCTTGACTGATGTATTTAACTAAATTTCAATATTTGCATTAAAATATGTTGTGTTCAGCCACATTCTGTAATTCATGTGGATTACTAAACAGATTTCTATTTTCAGATCTGGAGAAATAACTGAAAAGTTGGGAACAGGCACAAATCACAGACTTGAGGTTCAGCTCTTCTGGTTTTTTCTCCAGTTAATGGAACAATGATGCCTCTGGCAACATTACAAATTTGTCCAAGTAGGAGTATTTCAAAGTGTATCACAAGTTACTGCTGATATTTTTCAGATGACAACAGGTAATTGTGGTATAAATATAACCTTTTATTTTCATAACGCTTTCTCTACTCTCAGATGGAGGATAGGTTCTGTTTCCCAATTTAAATTTGGACCTATGTGGAAAACTGGATCAAAGGGAAGGGTTAATGCAGTAGATGAAATAAAAGATGACAATCACAGGGAAGTTACAGACCAACATGAATGTGAAACACTGTTCATTAACAATATTATCAATGTATCATTAATATTTTTTTTCTTCTATAACTTTCAATCAAGACTCTGATTAGTGAAAGGTGGCAAAAGGTAGGAACAAGGGCCAGTTTCAAACAATAGCTGCTTTAAGGGAATCAAGGGCATTTCTTCAAGGTGATGAAATACAGTGACTGCTCACCCTACTTGTATTTCATCTTGGCATGGTTTAATTTCCTCTAGCAAGTATCACACAGCCACTTGATCACTTCCATACCCCCTTCTTTAGGACAGGGGGAATTGGGAAAAAAGGTAAAATCCATAGGTTGACATAACAGTTTAATAATTGAAAAAAAAGTGAAGTAATAGTAAAAGGGAGACTAGAAAAAGAGAGGAGTAAGAAACACAAGTTCTCCAGCTGCTTATCATGGACTGACTGGTGCCCAGCCTGTCCCTGAGCAGCGATTGGTTCCTCCCGCCCAACGTTCCAGGTTTTGGAAAATCCAGTTGACCAGTTCATGTCAGGCCTCCTGGCCATGCTCCCTCCTGGCTTCTTGTGTACCTGCTCAGTGGCAGAGCACAGGACACTGAAAAGTTCTTTATATAGAGTAAGTACTATGGTGCAACAACTGAAATATCAGTATGTTACCAACATTGTTCCGCTAAATCAAAAACATAGCACCGTACCAGCTACTCAGAAGAAAGTTCACTTCAAGTGAAACCAGGAACACATAAATTCCAGTAATTCCTGCATTGTATAGAGAACACTGATCTCTTACAGCTGTGCTTCCTACTATTTCTCATGCCTCTCATTCCCAAATACTGATGCTGATGCAAATTCTCTCCCATGGAGCCACAACAGTGTGCCCTGTTGCCTGTGGGCTGTTGCCATACGCAATCTATGGTGTCTGGCTTTCCCCACTGAAGGAGTGGTGTTCATCAAGTCTCCATAGTCAGTTTTCTTGACACACAAGACTTCACAGAACCCTAAGATAGTCTGAGTTGGAAAGGACTTTAGAGATCAAATAGCTCAACCCCTCTGCCATAGGCAGGAACACCTTCAACTAGACCAGGCTGCTCAGAGCCCCATCCACCCTGGCCTTCAGTGTTTCCAAGGATGGGGCATCTTCAACTCCTCTGGGTGGCCTGTGCTAGTGCCTCCCCGCCCTCAAAGTAAAAAATTTCTTCCTAACATCTATTGTAAATATTTTCTCTTTTAGTTTAAAACTATTCCCGTTTGTCCTAAAAACTCTTGCATAAAGTCCCATTTTCCTCTTTTTCTAAGCCCCCGTTGAGGACCGATTTGCCTCAAGGAGGTTTCCACTGAACCTTCTCCAGGCTAAACAAGCCCTGCTCTCTCAGCCTGTGTTCATAGGAGAGGTGCTCCTGCTTTTGTTCATGGCTGCGCTCCTCTGGATCCGTTCCAACTGGTCCAATGCCCGTCCTGTGCTGGGGACCCCAGAGCTGGATGCAGCGCTCCAGGTAGAATCTCACCAGAGCAGAGAGGCCGAATCCTCTCCGTCATCCTTCTGGCCACGCTGCTTTGAATACAGCCGAGGATGCGGGCGGCTTTCTGGGCTGCGAGCAAGACTCCGACCCGTCTTGCCAAGCCAAGCTGGCATGTCAGCGGGGTAGTCGGGGGCCGGGCGCTGAGTGCGCCCGGGGCGGCACAGGAAGGTCCGCCCTGAGCGCCGGGACCCTTCCGCACGGACCCGCGGGGCGGGGCTGCGGCTGCGCCCTGCTCAGGCCCGGCCCCGCCCCGCGGCTGCGGCAGCGCGGGAGGAGCGCGGGGCGGCGGGGCCGGGTTCTCTCAGTGCCTCGGCTCTGGAGAGCCAGCACCGGTCTGGGCGCGCAGCACCTCCAGCTGCTCGTGCCCCGGGGAGGGAGTGCGCCCCGGGGCCGTCTCTGCCCTGAGCCGGGCACAGGCAGCGCGGGTTGCCGCGGATGGCGCCCGGCGGCGGAAGCCCGAGGCGCCTCTCGCTCCCCGCGCTGGGCTGAGCGGCTGGCCCCGCGCCAGGCCGGCGCCCCTGCCCCTGGAGTTCCTGATCTCCCGCCGGAGGAGGCTCCAGGACCTTTTCCTCGTCCTGTGCATTTTTAGAGTTCTTAGCAATGTACTTGCGGCTTCTGTCTCCCAGCTCCTTCTGAGCAAGCGTGTGGTAACCCGCACGGCTGAGCAGTACATCGCCCGTGAGCTGCCCGGATGAAAATAGTTTGGATAAGCATCAGTTCTCTTTGTGTTTAGCAGGAAGCTGCTAAGAGAGCGTTAGGACTTTGCGTCTGAATTCCTCTCCTCTGCGCTTGCCCCCAGATAACAAAAACTTTTGGTCTATTTTTTTTTCTTTCTTCAGTTTCTCTATAAATGTATGAAAAAAACTACTATTTGCTTTTCTGTATAATAGTTACCTAGAGATTTAGTAAGAATGGAGATTAAGCTGGATGTGCTCATCTCTACGTGTATCAAGCAAAGAAAACCATGGCCTCGCATATCATGGCTTGGACAGGTAAGTGTAATGAAGTCTTTATATAAACTTCTGCAAAGAGTTCTAATTGTATAATACTTTGCACTTCCACTTACTTTAGGAGGGTGTAAAAACAGCCTCAGGAAATGATTTGAGTGCACCTTCAGAGTTACCAAAATAAATTACTTTTATCTTATTGATATGAGGCTGGAGGTTCAAAATTTCTCAGAGAAACATTGCAGAGCCTTTTTTTTTTCCTACCCCAAAGACCCACACCTTAGATGAGATTGTTTTGATGGTTCTAGTTTTTCATAAGCTTTTTTACAGTACATTACGGGAAATGTGAACTATTCTTTTTTCCCCCATTGCATCCTGCATCTGTTGAAAGACATACTTTCTTAGACTTATTGATAAAATGAGATTAATTTTTTTTCTTCTATGATTTGAATTTAGGTAGGTTTGAATTTAAGGCTGTTTTTTATTTTTCCCATTGAAATCACTGGCAGCTGTCTCAAACTCTACGAGACAAGATAGCTAATGTCCAATTTTTGTCATTTTTTAGCAGGTACTTTAGTTGAGGTACTTTGAGTAACTTTTTAATAATGACTGTAAAGTCAATTTGGTAGTTGGAAACCTGTGAATCAAATTCATCATCACTATAGCTAGATCTGATGTACTGTAAAGCAAATATACCAGAGAAGGAAGTTAATATGGCAATTGCTGCTCTTACTGTATTTTTAAAAATTCTTTTTCCCCTAACATTTTTTATCTCTGCATTATTTTCTAGACTTGTGTAGGAAATAGCATTTTGAAAAAATTAAATGCTCTTTAATTCTTTCAATAGGAAAAAGAGGCTGTTTTTCTTCTAGATGGTAAACATATAAATGAAATTAACCTTGCATCAGGGAAGACGAAGAAGAAAATCCCTTCACTGCAGTCATTGTTGAAAAATGTGGCTGTCTTAACAACATCAGGAAATGGTTAAGTATAATATCTTATGTTTATAAGTTCAGGTTATTTTATTTGTAACAGTCTGGAAAGGCAGATATCTAAAGGATCTGCCAGTTCATTGTCAACTATAAAACTTGGCTAAGATGGAAGAGAAGTAATTTTAAGTACTTCACAGTAATATCCTTCAAAACTTCTCTTCCCCAACGAACACAGCTGCTTGGTTGGCAGGAATACTTAAAACAGGAGAGCTATTTCTTTGGAATAAAGATCAGGACTACTTGAAAATTGTGCCAGCAATCGAAGAATCCAAGAAAGTAGTAGCAGCAGCACAAGGTAGGGTTTTTTTCAGTTAACCCTTTGAAAAAAATGGAATAGAGGGAAAATTGTTTTCCATTCTTTAAACGTTATTACATGAGTTAAAACTGTATTCTCATATTGTTTTGCATTTATGTAATTTGAATGCTGTCTAAACTTTGGCAAATGTCCTTTGTCATTTGAGTGGTACAGATTTTTCATTTAGTAATCCCCTGTAAATAGTTCATTTTCAAATACTGTAAGTGTATTTTTTTAATGGTTAATTTTTACAGTAAGAAAGCATTCTTTACTAGGTTATCAATACTTTGGAGCAGGTGTACATTTGATGTAAACAGTATATGGATAATTTGAAGCTTATTCTCTGGGTGGGCTTTTGTGACAAATGCTAGCTGGAGAGAATAAAATAAAGACACATATTTGCAAACTTATATGTCAAATATTGCCTTGTATTGGATAACATCACTGATACCAGCTTGTAAAGTTAAGTGTTGCACAAGAAATTCTGTAATTTCAGGGAAAATCAGTAGTACACTTAAGAGCTCAAATTAATCAATAGTTGAGCCCTTAGACCATCTCAGGAAACATCTCTAATGGTTGAGTGTTGTGGGAAAGATAATTCGTAGGATGCATGGAGATGAACATCCGTCTGACATTACTGCTGCCCAAGGTTACTATCAGTGGTGAAGCTGGAAATTTAAGATACTTAACGTGGCAGCTTGGATTTCTTGTCATAGACAAGAAGAGACACTTCCTTTTTCTATTCTTTTAACTCCTGTGTTTAACAAAGGAACAGAAACTATTCTGCCACATTGTTGTGTTTGTTGTTTTTTTTTCCTCCAGAGTGTTTAATGACGTTGTACTTGTGTGTATCTGGAGATGGCAGAAAGGTACTATTAACTACTCCTACAGCATGTGTCTTTTTGTGGGAGAGCACAGAACATGAAAATACAGCCTTTTGTAAAAACTCCTCTTCTGGGCGTTGGACACAAATTTTACCTGATGAATTAGTCATATTGCCTTCTACTGAAGAAAAAGAAATTGGAGTGCATGCTGCTTTCATACAAAATGAGGTAAAAAATAAACCCTAAAGAAGTCATATTATTTCTTAGTTAAATTAGAGCCACAAAAGCTCCAGTGAATTTTGAGAGCAGTGTCTGCCTTTTCGGCATTTTGCATAGGCTTAATAATTCAGTTCATGTTACATTTAATGACAATATAAGAACAGCTATACTGGATTGATTAGAGTTTCTGGCCTGCTTATATTCTTGACAGAATTGTCATTTCTGAATGACAACATTGTGTTATATATTCTGAATTGTAATAGCTGTTGATCTTAATATATAGATAATTAAAGAGAAGTTTGTGTGTGATGAGCTTTTTGGGATTGTTTTGATTGTTTTCTCCTTTTTTACAGGTACTAGGTGATTGCTGTTTATGTTCTTTTGTATTTTACTCTGGCGAGTGTTTGGTGCTCACATTTTTGATCCTTCGATGGCATGAAAATACCTTTAAAAATGTTAGGTAAGTTCAAAGATCTGAAGTTACAACAGCTTCAGGAACATTTTAATTTTTTTTTAGAGCTCGGATTCAGAGATGCAACTGAACACATTTACATGGATGTCCAATTAGCCTATGGTTACGAGCACCCACTTAGGTTTACATATGCGTGTTTATAGGATGTCATTTTAAAGCCATTTTCCCCTGTCCTTTACACGTCCCTTGTAAAATGTGTTTAATATAACAGCACTTATTTACGTATTCCATACTTCATTATCAGCTTACACCTAGATAAAACTGCGTGTATTTTTCATTCTCTGTAGGTAGCTGTGTATACATATGTCTGTTGACACACACATGTTTTCGTGTCATAGTTTTTTTGTGTGATGATAATAGAATGTATTTTTCTTGTTTTTTCTTATTTTGCTTATCTTACAATTTTCTTACATTTCTTATATAGCCATGCATGCCATGACTACCTCTTCCTCTTCTTTATTATGTGGATTTGCGTATTTTATTGAGTTTCTGTTGCTCTTTTCATTTCTTTTGCTTGATGAGAAAGTGTGTGTGTGCATTTCTTTATCTGGGTTGGGACCAAACACTGACATAGTTATACTGATACAACCACTTAAAAATGCCATTTAGTAATAATCTGGAGCACATGTATAGTCCATTCCTCTTCCTGGGTGACATATGTATCAATGAGTTTAAATGGCTATGCCCTCTGCAGGTGTTATTTGAATAATTTGCTAAAATTTTGCCCTACACATGACGTGGTACAGATGCTTTTGCTATATGATGTTCTTTTTATACTGACTTAGTAATGATGTCCTCCTTGACCTAATCTTCAGTTTATCAGTGGCATGGTAATTTCTTTCTGATAATATAAAAAATGAAACAGAGCATAAAATACCTAGTGCAGAAATGGGTCTGTCTGTCTATCTGTCTGTCTGTCTATCTATCTGACTGTCTGTCTGTCCATCCACACTGTAGTAGTTGCAGCCTGAAACTGTAACCACATTTCTCAGACATCTTACTCATATTTTCTTATGCCAACTCATGCTTAGTTTCATTGCTTGCTGTTGTTTAATTAATTTTTTCATTTAAATTTTCTTTTATTGTCACTTGGATGGCATGCTTTAAGACAGAATCTTTCTGTGTTTTCTGTCATCTTTCGAATCTTTTTACGATCACAGAATGGTTTGGATTGAAAGGGACCTGTAAAGGTCACATAGCCCAACCTCCCTGCCACAGGCAGGGACACCTTCCACTGGATCAGGCTGCTGGAAGCATAATCCAACATGTCATTGAACACTTCCAGTAATGGATCGTCCACAAGTTTTTTTTCAGAGTCACATACTGTTGATTTTCAAATTCTAAGTATTCCTAGGGTGAGTGGTGTTACAAGGTCTGAGGTAGCTCTTCCTGGCTAGAGTGCAAGTGCCTCAATTACATGTAATTGATCTCTCTATATTTGCATGTTCTAGACTTAAAGCCCAAATTCCCATCCCATAAAAATAATTCTTAGTGCTCAGACATAATTTTTAAACTTGAGTAAATACAAAATATTTTTTTCATTTGTAAGGCATTTGAAGAAAATCAGGTGGGGTTTTTTTATAGCTCATGCATTATGTGGTTTTGTCTTGCATGGTTTTTTTACTATATAGGAATAATCCCATTCTGCAAAATTGAGTGACCACTTGGTTTTGTTGTCTTTTTGTTGGTATTCAGGTCTTTGCCATACCAGATCCAGTGGGTACAGCACACTTATTCTCTTGTTAATTTGGTCCCTCAGTGTGTGTCTGTAAAGTCAAGGGGAGCCCTGCTATGTGCATTTGCAGGAGATGGACTTCTGCTTGCAGTAGCTGTTAATCAAACTGATCCAAAGGTGTGTATGACAGTGCATCATTTAAGTTAAGAATTCAGTTTGAATGAAGTGATTACAAGGATTTAAAAACACAGTTTTAGGGTGATTTGTCAGCACTCATAAGGGGACATGGAATTATAGTCACATTGATATCCATAGCTAAAGACTTTTAGTCCAGCTCAGAATTGTTTGAATGTGGTGTTCAGTTAGAAGTTGGTATAAGATCCTCTGTCATTTCTAAGCTGCAATATTAAAGAAATTAATTTCAGTTACTGCATTGTATCCGCAAAGATTCTGTGTGATTCTCAGTCAAACGTCAGCCTAACATGTGTTGGAGTTCCCACTTCATTATGTTGTTCCTATTAACAACTCAGAGGTCAAATTTTAATGCACTTTTTAATGCTAATGATGACAGGGAATATTTACCAGTTTATTTGATGTACCAGGTTGGGATGATGCAATCCTTCAATGCTCCAGTTGTTAATTACCAGAAAGACTAAAGATGGATCTTACATTGAGTGTTTTAGAAAAAGTTACTTTGAAAAGAATATTGAGTTAAGTATTAAGTATATAATAGTCCTTAGTTATTTTTCAATGTTGAACAAGGTTTAATAAATTTAAATTTTGACCAAGAATTTAATAAATATTCAAATAGTAATAAATATTGAAATACAATTCACTTTCCAGTATAATAATGTTAGCAGTACATCAAATATCATGTGTAAGTTTATAGAAGACTTTTTTTGACAGTAATTTTAATACAAACATTTATCATGTCTTTACATTTATTTTTTCTTTCTAGGCAACTCAGATTTTGTTTTTAAATACATTGAATTTTGTAACTGTTTCGGGTAGCCTTAAAGGTTGTAGCAGCAAGAATAGCATGACCCCATCCAGGTTCATCAGGTCAGTAATTGATGCTGTTTCTCCTGCTGTTGTGGATTTTTTGGTGGTGTGCTATGGTTTGTTTGTTTATTTTATAACTGTCCTAACCTCTGATGCAGAAATTTGACAGAGAAAAAATATTTTTTTACCTGCCCAATTTAGATCTTACTGGGTTGGCGATATGTGTTGGACTCCTGATAGCCTTTTCTTGGCTTGCATGTTAAAACGTGGATCTTTGATTTTATTGACATGTATGGGTGAATTGCTGACTTTAATTGCTTCTGGATGCTCTGTAGAATTTGGACCAGCACAGTTTATTCCATTTCATCCACTAATAACATACAGGTAAAGGGTTTGAAAAGGTTTATATGTTTCTGTCTTATGATCTTACCTTACTTTCTATCATATTTATTATAATTTTACATAAATGTAATCTTTCAAATTCACTCTTTTGCTTTTCATGTGTCTTTCCAAGATCTGTTTCTCATTCATAGTTCTCTTCTATTTCTTATAATGCGTTTGTCGTGATGAAAGTTGACATTGTGACAATGTAAGTATACATAAAGTGATTTGTTTTTCTAAAAGTGTTTGAATTTATTAGTAATTAAAATTAGCATGTTTTTATGATTTAAGAAGAAATTAAACTTAGAAAAGTGCTAAAAGTGCAAATTTATTTTAATCCAGTGCTGTTTCTCTGCTCACTGTTTAATTTTATGTACAGAACCTGATGTAAGATATTGTAAGATATTGTAAATAACATACTTGCATGGACAGAAACTAGTTAGTTTTTAAAATGTTGTTTGGGGATTCTCCAGATCTAAATTCTGAGATTATGCTGCTGGGTGCATGAGAGAGTAAAAGGCGATAATACACTTTAGCATAAACTGAAAGTAACACAGTCCAAATAGAGAAAATAGAATAGAATCTTAGCTTTAATTATTTTTTAAAAATCTTAATAATTTTGCATGACTTAAACAAGATAGTCTGTAAATATGACACCCTGTGAAGACATGCAAAGTAGTATACTACCTTTTTACACCATCTAGTTGAAAAATCAGATACTAAAATGTATTAAAATACATGAATTGCGATGATATATTGAATGTACGCAGCTACTTTTTTTTCAAATAAACACAAACAATGTATTATGTGGCTGATAGAATGCATTTATTACACAGTGTTCTGGAGCTCAGGAGGGATTTCTATGTAAGAAAGACCTTTTTGAAAAAGAAGACGTGTGTTTATTTAATTTTTCTACTGAGTATCTGAACTGATGCTGAAATCATAAGATTCAGATTTTCAGGGGTTTTTTGGTCTTTCATAAATGACTTTCTTAGCCTAACCCTTCAAATTTCGTATTCAAGTATTTGCCATACCAAGTAAGAGCTAGATAAGAAAGTGTGATCTAGAGATTTAAAGTCAGATTATGAAAAAATACAATTATTGCTAATGAAATAATAAATGGATACTGAAAGCTGGTTTTAATTTATTTAAATTAAAGGAAGTTGCTACTGTATCAAAATACTGGCATCTTGCAAGCATAAATAGTGTTATCCAGAGTGTTCATCCTGCAAAAGTTTAGACATTTCTCTAGGATTCTGAAAGGACTTACTTGGATAGTAGAGTGCATGATGTTACTTGTTCTGAAGTTATTCTGTTCATGATTACTACATATGATAGTTGCTTCTTAATTTTTGATGTTATTTCTATTTTAGACAGCACCACTCTGTCTGTCGAGACTCCAGCCGGTCTCTTGGTTCGTCAGATTCTGAACGTGACCTGATGAGACAGAGATTCTCTGTTGCTTCACATCCAAGACTACCCTACCTCATTGTCTCTGATGGATACATGATAACACTGCTCAGATTTACTAACAACTTTTCACCATCAGGATTTATAAGATCCCTTCTGCTTGATTCAACCCAACAGCTTGAAAATATCCGTCAGAATTTGCTGAACTTCAAGGTAGGGTTATGAACTGTTTTGTAGGCTGTAAGTAAAAAATTTCATGTGTATGAAAAAGTGCAAATTCTAGACCGAGTACCTTTGAATTATAAAGTTGTTTAAATAACCATGTTGATCTGCAAAACAATGAATACAGTTTTCCTGAAATTTTATTCCTTTGATGTCTGGGTGATACTTCAGTAAAATGTATTGAGTGTGACAATCTGAACTGTCACTATGTTATTTTTTTCTGGAACTGTAAAGAAACAGGGATTTCTACATCTGTAGAGTTGATTCAGAGCATTGACAGGCATTATGCTACTCTGATGAACTCACCCTTTCAGAATGATGCAGAAAGAATTCTGTAAATCCTCTATAACTTATGGTGCTGCATACATTTGTCCATGATCTTCAGTCAAGGGTGGCAATTCAAGCTCAATTAAAGCATTTCTGTTTAATTTTCTGTCACTTCTAAGTCTGGGAGAAGGGAAACCATTGAAGGAAGAGGTCCTGCAACTGTTGCTGACCGCATAAGATGTAACAGATATTTAGTTCAGAATATTTGCATTTGCTGATAGAATGCAATTTCTCAGTTGCAAGTCAGTTACTATTTTGGATTTTTGGAGAAGTAAGCTATCATGGTGTTCCTGCATAAGCTAGAGTAGTGAGCAAGGATTTGAGGATTTAAAGAGATACGTTCCTGGTCAGAAAGCAAGAAAAATCATACCTACGGGCAAATGTCTAGGGCCTTTTCAGGCATCAAGAAAGTAGATTATTTCAAACTAAGATTGTCTGGTGTGAGAGATCTCTGCTTCCCCAAAGCATGGTCAAATGATAGCTTGTTTCTGTGCAACAGATGCTTGCTGACGTGTTCTCCCTGTATTTCTGGGACTTTTGAACTGAAGCTTTTTACATCAGTCACCAGTTTCCTTGACTTGTTGAGAAAGTGTCTGTCTTGCTAGAAACTGATAATATTTTTTCTGTTGTTGTTATTTCTTTTAGTCTAAAGGGAGATCTCGGTATTTAAGATCACTGTTGTCTTTAAAAGCTAATCTTTTAGAACAAGTTCAAAATCAAAGTTCTATCTTCTCCACCATCCCAAGATTTCTGGAGGAGGACACAAAAGAAATGAACAAGGAAACCATGGATTTACTGGTACTTAATAGCATTTTTCCACTTATGATTGTGAAACTATATAACGGTATTATAAATGGAAATAACAGTGTTTGTTTAAAAAAATTAATACGTTTATTTGTGCTTATTACATGTATTTAAAATAATTCAATATTGGTTAAATTTTAATCTTCTGTATAGGTGTGAGAAACTTGCTTATTTTCTTAAACTGATACTTGATTTTTATTTTCAAGCATATTATTTCTTTCAGCATGTATTCACTTTTTGAAGGGTGTGTGCCAATCTACATATATATCAATTTATTGTGTTTCAATACGTAGAATGGTTTGTCTTGGAAGGGACCTTAAGGATCATCCAGTTCCAATCCCCTGCCAGGGGCAGGGACACTTTCCACTAGACTGGGTTGCTCAGAGCCCCATCCAACCTGGCCTTGCACACTTCAGGAATAGGGCAACCACAGTTTCTCTGGACAATTTCAGAATCTCAGCACTTTCACAGTAAGGAATTTCTGCCTAATACCTTATCTAATCCTACTCTCTCTAAGGTTAAAACCATTGCACCTTGTTCTATCACTACATGTACATGTAAAAAGTCTCTCTCCTGCTCTCTTGTAGCCCCCTTTATGTAATGAAAGGTGCTGTTGGGTCTCCCTGGAAATCTAATACTCTAGTTTCACTTTATAATAAAATGTAATGTTAGCTATTAGCTATACTGGGGCTATAGAGTATTTTAATAACAGTCTTATCCTTAGTTGTTAAAATACTTACCTTTATCCTCAGTTTTAGAGGTTTCTTTAATCAATTCCAAAATCTGTTATTTGTCTTTTGGAAGAGTGGCCCTGTGATTGTAGCTGTTGAAGAGCCTTTTCCAAATTCATTTCATGCTTTTGCATTTTGGTTTGTTCTTTGAAGCTTTTGAGCTTTTGTTGAATAACTTTTATATCCTACAGGTATCTGGCAAAATCTCTGTTTTGTACTCTAGGCTTAATGAAGAAGAGTGTTTCACTTTTTGTATTGTATTGGCAGTGTAATTTTGTTGTTAGGCAATTTAATTTTTTGTCTGTGTAACTATTTTGCAAATAACCACATTTAATTTCAGATTGAGGTGGAACTGCAGTTTATTAAATGTACTAGCATTTAAGCAAGGTAATTAAGCATTAAAATTTCATTTGTGAGACTGACTAAATGGTGATTCCTTACAGTCTATGCTCTCTCTCAATAAACTTGAATTAAACTGTTGATTCTTTGCTTGTCTGATTTAGGACCATGAAGAAGAATCAGACAGTGAAAAGCAGTTTGTTGATAACCCTTCCAGCTTCTATAACCAAAGAATCCATTCATTTATTTGTAAAGCTGATCAAGGCTGCTTAGAATTTGCATCAATGTTTGATACCATCCATGCAGAAGATGATATTGAAGAGAAAGATAAATTGTCATTGGAGCTATATTCCATTCAGAAAAACCTTCTTGGTGCGTGGCAAATAGGGATTTCAAAAAATATGGAAGAGAAAGATGCGTTGCTGAGTTACACAGTGAACTGCATTATCCACTTTTTCAGCATTGTTCAGTTTGTGAAATGTACTTTGCTAAACCAGGATGCATCTCTAAACAAGTCTGTGAAGAACACTCAATGGATGCATTGTGTCCTGAAATATTTTCAGCAGTGTTTGACTGTCTTGTACTGGCATTCAAGAGCCAGTGTGACTGGGCATGTGGCAAAGCTGACATTAGAAACTTTAAAACTGATGCTTATGCAGCAACAAGATCAGTTGTTCTCAAAAAACCTTTTGGCATGCTTCTGTCTTTTGAAAATGGTTTCTCACACCCTAAGCAGAGTGTGTGTACCACAGTACGAGAATTTTTTTGCATCTCCTGAAAGTAACATTCTTGTGGAACTTGACTCCCTCACTGTGCCTCTTTTCTTAGCCCTTGATGACAGTACTACTCAGCAGTTCAGCTCACTGAAATCTCTGCTTAGAGAGCCTCCTCAAGTAAACCATGACACAAAAGCAGAAAAAAGGTATGAATCATCTTTTCATGGCAAAAAAAAATGTACAGCAAAAACCAGGTGGTCAGGCCCAGCCAGCACAGGTTTATGAAAGGTGGGTCCTGCATGACCAGCCTGGTCTTCTGTGATAGGTCACCTACTTGATGGATGAGGGAAAGGCGGTGGATATTGTTTACCTGGACTTAAGTACAACCTTTGACACAGGTTCCCACAACTTCCTCCTGGAGAAACTGGCTGCTCGTGGCTTGGACAGGAGCACTCTGTGCTGGGTTAAGAGCTGGCAAATGGCTGGGCCTAGGAAGTGGTAGTACATCGAGTTACATCCAGCTGCAGCTGGTCACTGTGGTGTTGCCTAGGGCTCAGTATTGAGGGACAGCCCTGATTAATATCTTTATCAATGATCTGGATGAGGGGATTGAGAGCACCTACAGTCGATTCACAAACACTAGGTTGAGTGGGAGTGTTGATCTTCTGGAGGGCAGGAAGGCCCTGCAGAGGGATCTGGACTGACTGCATTGATAGGCTGAAGCCGATCAGTGGTATGAGGTTCAACAAGGCCGAGTACCAGGTCCCGCGCTTGGATCACAGCAACCCCAGGCAGCAGCAGAGGCGCTGTATCACGCAATATATCAACGGGCTGAGGTAGAGTGGCTGGAAAGCTGCCCAGCAGAAAAGGACCTGGAGTGCTGGTTGACAGCAGTTGCGCATGAGCCAGTGTGTGTCCAGGTGGCCAAAAAGGCCGGTGGANTGGAGTCCTGGTGGACAGCAGTTGCGCATGAGCCAGTGTGTGTCCAGGTGGCCAAAAAGGCCGGTGGAGTCCTGGCAGCAGGACCAGGGAGGTGACTGTTCTTCCGTACGTGGCACTGGGGAGGCAGCACATCAAGTCCTGCCTCCAGGTCTGGGCCCCATGGTATCTGAAAGGATGTTCAAGCATTGGACCAGGCTGCCTGNTGGGTCCTGCATGACCAGCCTGGTCTTCTGTGATAGGTCACCTACTTGATGGATGAGGGAAAGGCGGTGGATATTGTTTACCTGGACTTAAGTACAACCTTTGACACAGGTTCCCACAACTTCCTCCTGGAGAAACTGGCTGCTCGTGGCTTGGACAGGAGCACTCTGTGCTGGGTTAAGAGCTGGCAAATGGCTGGGCCTAGGGAGTGGGAGTACATCGAGATACATC